>CM061556.1:133083312-133247294 GCA_030864225.1 Capsicum baccatum var. pendulum
AAATGCCTATATCCTTAAAAGCTTTGGGAAGCTAATTAAAGGCTAATTTCATCTTCATTTGATATCTCTATAGCACTCTTCCCACAAAGAAGATAAGGATTGGGGATTGAGGTAGACGATATTTGATGCAATACTCCCACCTTTATCTCATTTTCATTTATATATTCAACATAGTTTCCTGATGCATCAAAATAACATTCTTCCCGCTCTTTATTTGGATTAAAAGGCTCTACTGCAATCCCGTCACCAACGAATGATTTATTTTCCTGCAACCAGTGACATTCCCTTATTTAAACCACAAAGAAATACAAACAAGAGTAAATACATAATTACTCCTTGATGTTGGCCGAAATTTTTAAAAAGACACCTAAACTCTACTTTCGACCTATTACCCTACGAATCTTATCTAAATCGTTGTAAATGCACCATTTTGACCAAAATTTTAACCCGGCATGTCTACACGCACCTGAAACACGTGAATGGGAAAAAAATTGAACCAGCGAATTAAAATGTTCCACGTGTAATAAAAAGGACCCACTTTTTAAATTTTGTATTTTAGATTTCTTTTTTCTTCATTTTCCATCTTCTTCCTTCATTTTATCTTCTTCATTTTTTTCTTTATTTTCCATCTCTTCCTTCGTTTCTTCTTCTTTTTCTTCTCCATTAATCTCCATTAATTGTGTCACTTGATTTTCTCTGAAGTTAAAAACTTTTAGTTTCCGTCAAATATTCATAAACCATTAATGAAGATTGATGAAGAAGAAGGAAGAAATTACTCCGTACTAATGAGTAATGAGATTTCAATACCATTGTCTTCTTCAACTCCTCCATTAAAGCTCCATTAATGGAGTTTTATGATTCAAGTAAATGGTGTTGAAGATGAAAAATAAATTTAATCACAAAAAGAAAACTTGATTTCATAACTTTTAAACAAATAAAGAAGATATGTCAATACATGATTTTGTATACCACTAGTTCGATTCATTAAGGAGATTTTTTTTTTCTGAAATTTTCTAGCTTCAATGCAGAATTGGGGAAAAGGAAAAGAAAAAAAGAGTAATGACTATTAATGGAGAATTGGGGAAGAAGAAATGAAGATTGATTAATGGAGAATTGAGGAAGAAGATATGAAGATTGATCAATGGAGAATTGGAGAAGAAGAAATTAAAATTGATTGATTGATAAATAAAATTAAAAGGAATTTTTTATTAAAAAATATTAAAAAAATAAAATTAAACGTATTTACACGTGGCAATATCTGATTGGCGCATGCATTGCACCCTCTTTGGTGTGACTGAAATTCAACGAAAAATGGTGTATTTGCAAAGGAATAAAGAAGAACCGTGGGGTAATTGGTCGAATTCAAAGTTTAAGTGTCTTTTTGAAAATCTCGACCAACATCAGTGGCGTAATTATGTATTTACCCTACAAAAAAATAGATCATAAAAGTACCATACATACATGAATTTAGCACTATAATAATCAAATTTCAATTATTGTTTAACATTTGATATGCCATAATGTCAATATTAGTTTAAACCCTTAAACATGCTCGCTGGAATCACTTTGCCCATGGATACTTAGCCTATGAAGCGATGACGCTTGTTCTCCCCCACCTCATTGCTTTAACTGCGGAAGCGATGACTTTAAATAACACTGATAATGGTAAAATCTTTTTCTCCAGACATCACAGCGTTGTTAAGTACAACTCAAACTGATTGATTTTCTTCAATACCTAACTAAAGACTAAAAATCAAAAACTAATAGAAAGTAAAAATTAGCCATTGTACTATTGTTTGGCAAAACCAGTTGAATAGATGTGAAACCTATTAACATGTGCCACTAACCTCCCTAACACACCCCAACACCAACATCTCTCCCTCATGTTCCCTACTATCTCTCCTTCTAAGAAATATAAGCTCTGGTTACCCTTCTATCCTTAAAGTTTAGATTCAAAGAATTTCCCCATGCTCGCTGGAATCACTTTGCCCATGGCCACTTAGCCTATGAAGCGATGACACTTGTTCCGCCCTACCTCATTGCTTGAACTGACGAAGCGATAACTTTAAATAACACTGATAATGGTAAAATCTTTTTCTCCAGACATCACGGCATTATTAAGTACAACGTAAATTGATTAATTTTCTTCAATACCTAACTAAAGACCAAAAATCAACAACTCATAGAAGTAAAAATTAGCCATTGTACTATTGTTTGGCATAACAAGTTGAATAGATATGAAACCTATTAACATGTGCCACTAACCTCCCTAACACACCCCAACACAAACAACTCTCCCTCATGTTCCATACTATCTCTCCTTCTAAGAAATATAAGCTCTGGTTATCCTTCTATCCTTAAAAGTTTAGATTCAAAGAATTGCCCCGTGGTTGCTGGAATCACTTTGCCCATGGCCACTTAGCCTATGAAGCGATGATGCTTGTTCCGCCCTACCTCATTGCTTTAACTGATGAAGCGATGACTTTAAATAACACTGATAATAGTAAAATCTTTTTCTCTAGACATCACGGCGTTATTAAGTACAACTCAAATTGATTGATTTTCTTCAATACCTAACTAAAGACCAAAAATCAACAACTCATAGAAAGCAAAAATTAGCCATTGTACTATTGTTTGGCAAAACCAGTTGAATAGATATGAAACCTATTAACATGTGTCACTAACCTCCCTAACACACCTCAACACCAACAGCTCTCCCTCATGTTCCCTACTATCTCTCCTTCTAATAAATATAAGCTCTGGTTATCCTTCTATCCTTAAAAGTTTAGATTCAAAAAATTGCCCCGTGGTCACTGGAATGACTTTGCCCATGGCCACTTAGCCTATGAAGCGATGACGCTTGTTCCGCCCTACCTCATTGCTTTAATTGATGAAGCGATGACTTTAAATAACACTGATAATGGTAAAAAATTTTTCTCACGACATCACAGCATTATTAAGTACAACTCAAATTGATTGATTTTCTTCAATACCTAACTAAAGACCAAAAATCAACAACTCATAGAAAGCAAAACTCTTACAAATTTTTGGAACTCTACACTTTTCTATATGTTGAGAAATTAGAGAAGAACTGAAGAAGATTAAAGCAAAAATCAAGAAAAAGCTTACCTGAAATTGGAAGAGAATATCGAGTGAAACTAAAAGATTTAATGAAAAGTAGCCAGAAAATAGGTTGATAAGCAATTGGAGTATGGCGGTATAACCCTACAAGGTAGAAAGGCTATTTCTAATAACAATTACACATCAAGTTACTAAAATTAATCAAATAAATACAAAAATATCACATTTTATTGAAGTGCCAACTCACTAGGAAATACGTCGAGCACGCTACTATAAGAACCAGGAATAGCCAAAGGTATTTACGAGGCAATTTTTCGTCTTCACAAATCAAGTAGAGGGTCACAATGGCATTGCTGATTCTGTCAAAGCCTCGTCTAATCTTCTTTGTAAAACCTTAGTTATGTATCACCATATCTCAAAAGCCTCACTAAGGTCTGGATATTTAACCTGCTCAGCAATAATCCAATCTGCTAGAATTTCAGCTTGATCATTTGATGATAATGCTGAAACCAATGAAACTATTGCTCCCTCGATACATTGGCAAAGGTCTTTGCTCATCTTGTATGGAAATGCAACCTCTATTTTGCTAGTTTTATCAAAAATGGACTTCATTTTTCTTATGCATGGAAGCCATGTCTTGAGCAAGTCTACTCGACTTTCTGCTGGAAGAACTGCAGTTCCATAACCTACTGCGTCCAATACTTTTGATGTCAATACTATTAACTTTATCTTCAAAGCCCACATGACAGAATCAAGTCTTTTATATTCGATGAAATTCAAAAGAATAAATAGAGTGTTCATCATATTGAAATTATCTTTGACTTGAATTGCTTTTTTTAAAGTTCATTCCAATCCATCAAATTATTCGAGTTATGATGCAAAAGATTTGTATATAAAGCAAACCATTACAATAATATATCCAAATTCACTTCCTCTTGATTGTAAGGAATTACTACAATTCCAACAAACAAAGTAAGGAGTCCTAATATAAAACTGTCATGTTGATGAGTTTGATACATTCTAGAGGGGTCATAGATAGTACAAGAGAGGGCTAATCTGTTATTGTTTTTTTTCCATTTGTTTGTCTGAGTTTGAATTCAACTGTTATGCGTTGTTTCTGTTGTCCAGGTTACTTTATATGTATTTATTTAACGGAAAAGAATCATATTTTCCAATCAAATGTGTTGTCAAGAATCCACCATGGGGACCACCAATCACATTTACTTTAGATGGATTTGCAAGTCCCATATCTATATAACATGATCTATAGTAGCTAGCACATCATTAACATCGTACACATGAAAGATATAATAAGTAAAAAACACGTATGAACATTTTAGATTTCAAATCCTTGATAAGCTATCTTTTAAGAAAATAAAGGAAAGGACTACAGAGTAGTACCTGTGATCTAATTTTGCCCGGAAAAGATTGCAGTGCTTTCTTACCAAAACCCAAGGAACCTCTAAGATAAGATGAGAAAAAGAAGGTACTTACTTAGTCAAGTCATTAACTTCTGCTTGTCCAAAAAACAAAAGGAGGCTAGAAAAGGAAATATTTCGAGAATAGTAACAATCAATATATGTATTTTTCAGGCTTGGATTGCCAATAGTGTAGGAGTCTCATTCTTACAAGCCGAGGCAAATAAGAAGACACATTCCAATGATGTTGTTCCTAAGCATTTGATTTTTTATATTATTAGTATAATGCAAGGTAAGGCTGCATACAATACACTCTTGAAGGCATGATCGGGGGGTATACAGGTTTTTTCTTCTTTTATTTGTGTTGATCTGAGCACCGCCCTAGTGAACTATTGGGTTGAGGGACCCAACCCAGACAACTTTGGACTAGAGTCACTTCAAATAGCTTCAGTAAAGCTCTTAAAATACGAGAAATATCAATTGGTGGAAATTTCTGTGGTTGGTTCTTGAACCGATTCCATTTCAGGTTCCCCAAGACAACAACAATGAATGGACTCCTTCACTGCATTAGATTAGCACCCTATTGATCGTGTCTTCGGAGGGTTGGAGAAGCATTAAATACTCCTTTAGGAAAGAACTCCTTGCCATCTTTACACCTTATATGCGGCATAAATTGCATAAATCAAAGTAGAGGTCACAAGATGACCTAAAGTCCAGAAAAAACCCACTCTCCCCCGGGAGTGCTTTTGAGAACACATGCACCGGTTATTGCATCAACATCTTCTACAAATAGTTTACCAAGAATAGCAAAGGAGATTCCACTAAGAACTTCGATTGCTAAAAGAGCTAATTCAAGCGCAATACTTACTGTAACAAGAACAATGTGAACTCATTCTCAAGCAAGAGTACTGAATAAACTTTAGTTTTCCTAAAATCAACAACTTTAAAAACATCTAAAATTAGATTCTTTAGCGATAGTTTTCCATATAAATACACAAACTGCTATGCTACTTGAAACTTTGGTTGATAACCAACAAAGTATCCTCTTAATCTAAGTTTGCGATTGAACTCCATTGCAAATGTAAATGTGATGGGATTTGAGTGACGAAGCTTATTCCATGACTATGTAGACATTATTCTGGTCTTCATATGAATTATAAAATTTTACTAAATGGTTATGTCCTATCAAAGATCTTAATATATTCACCTCCCTTCTCACGTCCTCAATGGCTATTGCAGTTAGTCATCTCAAAGGAAAAAACATGATCATATATCTCAAATAAAACACCACCAGTACCACAACAACATCATACCCAGTATATTCCCACAAATCTCATTGATTCTTATTCTGAAAAACTATAGGCATACATCAACTTACATTATGCAATACTCAAGCGAAATAAAAAGATCAAGATAGAAACACCAAAAAATAGCTCACTGAACATTTATAAATTCCATAAAATTTGGATGGGGGGGGGGGGGGGAGGGACATGTAAAATACATTGCAAGATATAATTGGCCCACCTATTAATCAAGACAGACTTCCCAACTGCAGATATGATAAAAATTTCCATCGACAAACTCTCAGCTTCCTTGAATAGACAAATAGAGCAGCTGATAACACTATTCAAGAAGATTTTACTGCTGTCATAAGATCCCTTAAACTCTACAAAATGTGAAAGGGAGGGGAAAGGGTTGTTGTAGGGAGTAATTATTCCTCCTTCTCATGTTACTCGTACAAGTAGAAGGCAAAGAAAACATATTGAGCGCTATCTCTCCATTTACTTTTTTTTTTAAAAAACCAGTGCTACTTTAGTCTAGATTTCGTTCCCCTTCTTTGTTACTTCTAAACCAAATAAGGGACTTGAACATGTTGTGAAATAGGATGAAAACACCTACAAAACTTAAGTGAAACTCAGAGAAAACTTCTCATTATATAGAGGAAGGCTAACCATACAAAGTGATTAAAGGAAAATGATAACTAACTCTCTGGATTGTCTAATTTCCTCCTTTATATACATGAGCTAGTCCCACTAACTTGTACAACTGTCAACCACTACAAAATAACCAACTCATTAAAGGACCCAATTAGTTATAACTAACTTTAACTACACTGTTATGTAACTAATAACTAACAAATCACGTTATATCTCCTTTCTCATTACTCCCCCTCAAGCTGGCAGGTCTAAAGACATTTAGCATGCCAAGCTTGGAAAGAAAATATTCATGTTGTTGTCTAAACAACCCTTTCATCATGATGTCTGCTTACTATTCTTGTGTCTTTAAGTATTGTGGCTTGATCAGTCCCTTTTGTATCTTCTCTCTGCTAAAATAACAATCTATATCTATATGTTTTGTTCTCTCATGGTACAATGGGTTTGCTGCAATTTGCAATGCAGCTTTACTATCAAAAAAAGAGTCACAGGCAACTCTAACTCTTCTCCTAGTTCCTTGTACAAAGCAATACTCCACACTAGTTCTAAAACTGTAGAGGCCATGCTCCTATATTTTGATTCTGCCAAACTTCTAGAAATTGTTGTCTGCTTATTTGACCTCTATGATATCAAGGAATCTCCATCTGTAATCAAGAGCCCTGTTACTGACCTCCTTGTATTCAAACATGCTGCCCAATCTGTATCACAGAATGCCACTAGCTTGTTCTCTTTTCTGCTACTCATCAGAATTCCCATAGCAGGTTCCCTTTTAATGTATCTTACAACTTTGAGTGCTACTTTCATATGAGTTCTTTTGAGATTTTTCAGGAATTGACTTAGTGTTTGAACTGCAAAGCCAATGTATGGTCTAGTCAAAGTCAAATACAACAATCTTCCGATCAATCTTTGATAAGAACTCTTATTTGATAATTCTGTATCATCTTTAATTCCAATTGCTTGATCAACATCTGCAGTAGCTTTAATTTCAATTGCTTGATCAACCTCTGCAGTGGTTAGTTTCAAATTGCAGTCTAATGATGTCCAAGATGGTTTTGCTCCGATTAGTCCTATTTCTTCTATCAATTCTAAACTGTATTTCCATTGATTCACCAATATCCCTTTATATGATCTGCTAAACTCTATTCCTAGGAAATATCTCAGTATTCCAAGATCTTTAATCTTGAATTTAGCATGTAGAGTTTGTTTGGTTTGTTCAATCAGCTTTAAATCATTACCAGCCACAAACATATCATCTACATATATTAGAATTACCACCACAAGTTCATGTTGTCGTTCGATGAACAAGGAATGATCCAAACTACTTTGTACAAAACCAGATTCTATCAATGCAGCAGTAAGTTTGACATTCCATTGTCTGCTAGCTTGTTTAAGCCCGTATAAGGACTTTACTAGCCTGCATACCATGCCTGAATACCCCCGCCCCCCGGCTAGTAAATCCCTCAGGCAAAGACATGTAAACTTTCTCATGCAGATCACCCTGAAGAAATGCATTGTAGACATCTAACTGATGAATATGCCAATCAGAAGCTGCAGCAATAGAAAGAACACTCCTCACTATTACCATCTTAACCATCGAAGAAAAAGTATCATGGTAATCAAGACCAGCTTTCTGATTATATCCCTTGGAAACTAATCTGGCTTTGGATTTAAACTTCACCTTGTAAACCCATTTGAATCCAATAGAAGTTTTACCAGGTGGAAGAGGAACTAAAATCCAGGTCTTATTTGCTTCAGGTGCTTGAATTTATTCCTGCATAGCTGTGATCCATTTAGGATCTGAGCAAGCATCTTGGTATGATTGAGGTTCAGCAACACAAGAGAAAACCAATAAGTAAGATTGATAATGAGAAGACAATCTGTCATGACTTAAAGAGTGAGAAAGAGGATAGGAAAAGGATTCTGCAGTATGATTAGTAACATAATCAGTCATCCAAGTTGGCTTCTTCTTGCACCTGGTGGAGTGCCAATAAGGGAAAGGTTGAGCAATAGGTGGTACTACTGGAATGACTACATCAACAGAAGCAGTGGATGACTCAACCGTGGAGTCAGGAGCAGACTCCTCGGGCAATAAATGAGATGGATCAGCAACAAGTTCAGGGATATCGGGAAGGACATTCTCAAAAAAATCAATAGATACATCAACAAAAGGTGGTGTAGTGGGGGGTAGAAGAATGGAATGGAAAAATATCTTCTCTAAATGACACATCTCTTGAGATAAAGAAAGTATTTGTGAGCATATTATAAAGCACATAACCTTTTGTGACCTCTGAATATCCCATGTAAACTGAGGGAATAGCTATGGCCTCAAATTTGTCACCAACAGGCAAATATTTAGCATAACATAAACACCCTAGTGTTCTCAAGTGGTCTATAGTACCCTTGCATCCATGAAAGACCTCAAAAGGAATCTTCCCTTGTAAATTTGTTGAAGGTAACCTGTTGAGCATATAATCAGCACCAAGAAGCCAGTGACCCTAAAATTTCAAAGGAATAGAACCTTAAAATCTAATAGCCCGAGCCAGCTCCAAGATGGACCTGTGTTTCCTTTTGACAACCCCATTCTACTGAAGGGTGTAAACGCATGATCGTTGATGGATGATGCCATGAGAACTAAACAAATCAGTGCAAGCAGAATTAACAAATTCTATACCATTATCGAACCACAATATTTTAATTGTTTTCTCAAATTGAGTTTGGACCAGCTGTATAAAATGCTTTAGTACCACGATAACATCACTTTTCAGTTTTAATAGGTAAACCCAAGTCATACGAGAATATTCATCTACAATAGTAAAAAACAATCTATTTCCATCAAAAGTAGGTACATGAAATGGTCCCCATACATCCAAGTGCAGTAATTCAAAAATAGAAGATGTTTTTTATGTACTGTCAGTGAAAGGTAATCTAGTATGTCGAGCAACTGGACATACTTCACATTTTTCTAGAACTTACTTACATTCAGCATGACTAAGACTAAGTAATTTTTCCATTGCTCCAATAGGTGCATGACCCATCCTTCTATGCCAAAGTAGGATGTCCGCTTATTCTTTCTTGCAATCAGTCCTCTAGGCACTTGTTTATTCTTGTTATCAATCCATTATGGTGCAATAGGTAAAGTCCCTCTACTTCCTCACCAATCTCCAGTACCTTTCTACTTAAGAGGTCCTGGAATATACAGAAGTCAGGGAAAAACTTGACTGAGCAATTTAGCTCTTTAGGAGCTAACCTGGATACTGACAAGAGATTATACTTAATGTCTGGTATGTATAGCATATTTTTAACGGAATTTCCATCCATAATGTCACAATGACCAACATGTGAAGCATCTACAGTCTTTCTATTAGGTAAGTGAACCTTTCTACTACGGACAACACTAGGTTCCATTTCAGCACTTAACAACTCTTTGTTGGAAATCATATGATTTGCTGCACATGTATCTACTATCCATTCCACTTTATTATCATTCACACAACACCATTCCACTTTATTATCATTCACACAAGAAGTAGATATAATACCTGTAATCTGAGTATCAACCAAAAATAATGTAAATATATTACCTCCCATGTTTGCTGAGTCGGTGTGTTCAGTTAAGAGAGTTGAACTATCAACTGCATTGTCTTTGTCAATGACCTTCTTAAACTGAGAATAATGATGAGGATTATCCTTGTGTTGCACCATATCACTATATTGTTGTTGTAAGTAGTTGTGACTTTCAGACATCTTGGATTCTCTACCAAAATATTATGCACTTCTCCCATTTTCATAGCACTCTGCATTCCTGTGAAGATTATGTCCTGAGTTATTATAATTGTCCACACATGTAGCTGCTTTGTGTTAACCCCTGCCATGAGCAATTCTCACATTGGGTGAATTTCCTTTACTCTTACCTCTCCTCATGTATGAACCATTGTTATTCCCAGAAGTTCTATTGAATTTGAAATCTAAAGGATAGCCATGCAACCGATAGTAGTCATCCGCAACATATCCCATCAATTTGCAGTATTCATATTTTGCTGTCCGATTAGGGTTCCAATTTCGCTGAAACTTATTATTAGTTGGATGTTTAGCATTCATGTAGGCAGCTATCTCCAGATTTATAGTTGTGGTTGTAGAATTAGTTAACTTCTTTTGGCTCTCCCTTTCAATCAATCATATGAAGTATGCCTGATTAACAGAAGGAAGGGGAATGAGCATAAGAATTTGAGTGCGTGATTATTTATATGTTTTGTTGAGACCCATTAAGAATTGCAGAAGCTTTTGCCTCATCATAAATTCACCAAATTCCCTTGATTTTGCATAATCACATCCTGGAAAAGGAACTAAACAATCGAATTTTGCCCAAAGCAAACGCAACTTAGTGAAATATTCTGCAATACTATAGGGTACCTTGTGTCGTGGTTGCAATTTCTCTGTGCAATTAAAAAATGCGCGAACCATCAGCTTTATCAAATTGCTACTTAAGATCGTTCTAAACAGCACATGCATCAGAAGAATAGACAATTCCACCTAACATCTCCTTCGAAACATAATTCATAATCCATGAAAGGACAATAACATTGCACCTTTCCCACAGATCAGCTAGATTAGGACCAAAATTTGCTTTTCTGCACTTTCCATCAATTAGCCCCAACTTATTTCTGCCAAGTATCGCAATGCGCATCGATCGACTCCATACAGAATAGTTTTCTGATCCCGTTAACTGAATGGAGATTTAAACAACTCTAGAAGTATCTACTGTACTAAAAAAATAGAGGGTGATTATGACCAAGTTTCTCCAGAAAGGTGTTGTCCAGTTCAGCCTCCATTGTAGCTCGTCATCTTCAACTTTGCGTTCCTAGCTAAGACTAAGCCATATCCATGGCTGAAGGCTCTGATACCATGTTGTGAAATAGGATGAAAACACCTACAAAACTCAAGTGAAACTCAGAGAAAACTTCTCATTATATAGAAGAAGGCTAACCATACAAAGTGATTAAAGAAAAATGATAAATAACTCTCTGGATTCTCTAATTTCCTCCTTTATATACAAGAGCTAATCCCACTAACCTGTATAGCTGTCAACCACTGAGAAATAACCAACTCATTAAAGGACCCAATTAGTTATAACTAACTTTAACTACACTGTTATGTAACTAATAACTAACAAATCACGTTATATCTCCTTTCTCATTAGAACATCAGATGGAACTTACTAGCCTTCAGGAACAAACAAACCAAGCCCACATCATACGTGGACCCACGTGAACCATATTTTGTAAATTTTGTGAATTTTTTGGGTACAACAAATACTATTAGTATCATCTCAATGATCATGTCAAAAATTTTGGTATTCCAAACTCAAACGGTAACTTTTTGGACATCAATGATCAACGGCAGAAAAAGAGATCACCCCCTCCTCCTTGACCCCCCTTAGACCCTTAGGCTATTCTTCCTCTTTTCATTACACCCAATTATAATATCAATACTCTAGTACTCACAGTTAATCCCAATTCAGTGCACTTTACGGCCAATGAACAAATTTCTAGGTCCTTAAAACGGTCACCAACATAACAAACATAATCACAAACACCACAAAGCATGTCACTGCAATAGAAGCTGCAAAAAGCTTCCTCATTTCATCACTTTACATCCTTTTAACTTAATTACCAAAAATATTAAGAAACTTAAATCATCAACTATACCACCTAAGGAAATAGTACATAATGGATCCATTTGAAAAACAAAAATTATGAATAGTACAAAAAAGATATTTGAAAATAGAAAGACATAGAGTCAAACACTATAATCTATATAACAGATCTGGACACTACTACACAAGTAGTAAAAAGGAGAAAAATTCAACTACCTTTGACTACATAGATAACAGATCATATCACTAAAATCAAACTTGAAACAGAAAAAATAAAAATAAAAAATGCCAAACCTTTGATTTTGGAATGAGTCATGGCGTTGGCAGAACATTCGAGGTGGATAGCTACGGAGAGAACAATTTCAACTCTTCTTTTCTTCTAAAAGGATGGAGAGAATTGAGAAATTTTTTGAATGAGAAAAGTGATGTGACTGAGAGTATCTGGAGACTTCTAGGTTATTAGTTGACAGAGATATTATTTATGTGAAATTACAACATTACCCTTGATCGTTCCTCCGCTGCCTCTTTGTATATAGTCCTCATGTATTATTTTAATTTAAAATTTTGTAATTGAATTATATATGGTGCTATTTTTTTTATAAATATCTTTTTGTTACTTATTAAATGACTACCAAAGAGTATTTCGATAATCTTATGATGCAAGAAAATGGTTACACACGCATATTGCTTTTTCCTTATATTTATTAGTGTTGTCCTCATTTTTATGGTGTAATATAATGGTTACACATGCATATTGATTTTTTCTTATGTTTATTAGTTTTGTCCTCATGTATCATTTTAATACTATTTTTATTTAGACCTTTATAATTTAATTATACATGATAGTAAATTTTTATAAATATCTTTTTGTTCCCTTATTAAATTACTTGATTTTTATACCCCAAGGGTATTTCGGTAATTTTATGGTGCAATAAAATGGTTATATATGCATATTATTTTTTCCTTATATTTATTAGTTTTGTCATCATTTTTATGGTGCAATAAAATGGTTACACATGCATATTGATTTTTTCTTATATTTATTAGTTTTGTCCTCATGTATTATTTTAATAATATTTTTATTTAGACTTTTGTAATTGAATTATACATGATAGTAATTTTTTATAAATATCTTTTTGTTTCTTAATAAATGACTACCGGGTGTATTTCAGTAATTTTATGGTGCAATAAATATTTCTAAATCGACGTATGTCTCCTCAACATATATATTTGAAACTTTCAAATAAGACGTGCATCACGTACTTTTTCAAGAATGTCTAAATGAGAGACGTGCCGCCAATTGTAGTTGCAACAATCTAACTAGATTTTTATCCACTTATATAATCACTTTTGTATTGGTTGGATTAGTCTAGCAAGCTCAATTTTGTTCCACATTAAATATATATATATATATTATGTTAACATCGATTCATTGTACTACTTTTGTTTTCTTTTACTCCTATACTAAACAATTAAAACAAGTAGGAAATAATCTTCCCCAAAGTTGGATTTCTTTTGCATATTAGTGTTGCCAAAATGCCCATGCCTTACATGGGCATGGGTATCTAGTATATATATGTGCTACTCGTATTTGGTCCATGCTTGACCCATTAGTATTAAATTTTTGTTATAAATATATTATCATATAGAGTAAATGTCTACTTTACCATATATAGTGGATGTATACTTTATCATATATAGTGATTGTCTATTTATGAAAAAGTTAGAAACCCAAGGTTAGTTTGTCCCTATAAATAAAGGGATTCTCTTTCATTGTAATTGAACTCCTCAAGAATTCTCATGAGAAATAAAGAAATCTCTTCTCTTCTCTCTCTATTCTTCTTGTTCTTTGTTTTATATTTCATAACACGTTATCAGCACGAGACTCTGCCAAACAAGGTGAGATTATAAATCTAAAGGTAATTTCAAGGTTAGCGATTCCTTATGTTATTTGTCTTTTGCTACTAATGATATAATTATTGTTGGATTTGAGAAAAAATAATTGGTTTGGAACCACTTATGATTTCAATTTGTTCATGAAGAACAATGTTGTTAAAAAATATGAGATAAATTTAAGTCTCATCTCATTAAAAGGGTAAAACATTGGATTAAAAAGTTCCAATGCACCATGTTGATAACATATTGGGTTCAAGTCCCATCGATGTATAACCTAAGACGCCTTTATATGGATAAGACATTGAGTTTGAATCTCAATGTACTATATTGGTGATATTATGATGGCTAAGTTAAACCAATATATTTTTGGTGAAAGACATGAAATTTGTCTGATTGAATATGTTTCATTCTTGACCTGAATGCGGTAGCAATATATGATAAGTCTAAAAGATGACAAATTGCTATATTCTTGAAGTGAATGTTGTAGCAATATATGATATCCCCGAAAGGTATGTTAAGAGAAATATTCTCTCCATTACATGCACTCTTCGATTTGCTCTAAAATTAGCAATATATTTAAAGAGGTTATAAGCTATCATAATTTGATAGACTTAACACACAATTATATTTTATTCCCGGAAATGAAAATTTTGATTATTATAAGTACAGATCCATTCCCTGGGGTGAATGTGATAATATTTTGTAAAACTTATTAATATAAACGTGCACTTAAATGTGATGGTATCACAACTCACTTCCGAAAGAGGCAAAATAATTGAGAAGAGATTTTGAAATCTACTTCTAAAGTAGTAAATCTAAAATTTATTCATGTAATAGTAAATCTGAAATTTAATAAAGTAAAAAGACATATATCATGATAAACTTGGAGTTTACTAGAATTTCACTAAACGTAATGGAGTAAGTTTTATTAGGAATAGTGTTCTTTTAAAAGAAAAAAAATAATATATTTAATAGGCAAGAGTCATTTTGACCCATCAAGTAATAGCAGGGCAATTTTAGATCACATTATAAACATTAGAAGTATTTTATAGACCTAACTATTAATTGAAGATATTTTTATTTAGTTTCACATAACTTAACGACATTTTAAATCTTTTCTTCATAAAATTTTAATATTCTTCACATATTCATATCAGCTCTCTCTTTTTTAATTAAAAAAAGAAAAGAAAATGTAATGAACTAATTTCCATACTTCCTTAATTTGGCCCTAAATTTGACTGAACTTACGAATGCGTATAAGGCAAATAATATAATCAGCAACCTAAAAAGGGACAAGAGATCCATAAAAAGTCACACCCTAAATCAACTATAAAGCTCCAGGTGGGATTGATTTTAAGAGCCCGTTTGGGATTACTGTTAGAAAACTGTTTATTTGAGAATCACTTTTATAAAATAGCTTTTCAGAAAGTGTTTTTAAAAAAATAACAATTGATATTTGACATATAATTTACAATTGTTGTCAAAATACTATCTGATCTTGCAACGTAATTCGTCCGTCATTTATTATCATTAATAATAAAAAAATAAAGAGTTATATATTTTTCGATCATTATCATCAATGATATTTTCAATTTTATTTAATTAAAATTAGTGAAAATAAAATATTAATATATAAATCATACAACAACAACAATACACCTAGTGTATTTCCACATAGTAGGATCTGGGGAGGGTAAACTGTACACAAACCATACAGCTACCTCAGTGAAGTAGAGAGATTGTTTCCAGTAGACCCCGAGCTCAGGACAGATAACAATATAACAAACGCAAAACATAAAATCATATAAACTAATATATTATGCAAAATAAACTAATACTACTAGATAATACAAGAAATAATACAACCACCAGATAATACTATAAACTATCTATTTGAAATCATAGACATCACCCAACCGCAAACAAGAAACTCCAGATGTAAACAAAGTACTCCCCATACTGTTACAGACGCACTCCTACCCCCTAACCCTCTACCCTAATTCGCGTCCTTTATACCTTTTTATTAAGGGTCATGTCCTCCGTAAGCTATAATTGCTCCATATCATGCCTAATTGCCTCCCTCCAATATTTCTTCGGTCTATATCTACCATGATTAAGACCATCCCTACCCAGCGTCTCACACCTCCATGGTGAAGAATCTGAGCCCCTCTTTCTCACATGCTCGAACCAACTTAACCTCACTTCTCCCATATTGTCCTCTACCGAAGTCACTTTCACCTTCTCCCGAATAATTTCATTTCTAACTCTATCTCTCCTGGTAAGGCCACATATCCATCGCAACATCCTCATTATCTGCCACCTTCAACTTTTAACTGTAGGAGTTCTTAACTGGCCAACACTTCGCTCCATACAATATAGCCGCCTGGACTGTCACTTTGTATAATTTACCTTTAAGCTTCAGAGGCAACTTTTTATCATACAAGACCCCCGAAGCGAGCCTCCATTTCAACCACTCTGCACTAATACAGTGTGTGACATCCTCATCAATCTCACCATTCTCCTGAATCATAGAACCTAGATATTGAAACTGTCCCTCTTCTGAATGACCTGAGAATCCAGCTTTACTACCACGTCAGCCTTTTGCGATGAATCACTAAACTTATATTTCAAGTACTCCGTCTTGGTCCTGCTAAATTAAAATCCTTTAGACTCAAGGTTCTGTCTCTAATTCTCCAACTTATCATTAAATCCTTCCTGAGTCTCGTCAATCAGTACCCATAATTAGAAAATAACATACATCAAGGCGCATCTCCTTGAATACATCGCATAAAAGCATCCAATACTAAGGCAAATAAAAATAGGCTAAGAGTTGATCCCTGATGCAGACCTATCAAAATGGGAAAATGATCTGAATCTCCACCTACGTTCCTTATATGAGTCTTCACGCCATCATATATATCCTGAATAGACCTAGTGTATGTCTTGGGAACCTTTCTAGCCTCCAAGAATATTCATGGAATCTCCATGGGGACTTTGTCATATGCCTTCTCAAGATCAATGAATACCATATGGAAGTCCTTCTTCCTCTCTCAAAATTGCTCAACTAATCTTCTCAAGAGGTAAATAGCCTCCGTAGTAGGGCGACCTGGAAGAAAATCAAACTGATTCTCAGAGATATTCATGATCCTCTCCAGCCTCAACTCTACCACCCTTTCCCAAAACTTCGTAGTATGACTCAACAACTTAATACCCCTATATTTGTTGCAACTCTGAATGTCCCCCTTGTAATTATATAATAGAATTATCTTACTCCTCCTTAAAGCTTTGAACATCTTCATCGCCCTAAAAATAATGTTAAACAACCTTATCAACCACTCCAAACCTTCCCCGCTAATGCTCTTCCAAAATCTACCGAAATCTCATTTGGCCCAATCGACCTACCCCTACACATCCTGCGAATATCCCCCTTGACCTCCTCAACTTGATACACCTACAATACCCATAATTGCGACATCTTTTAGAGTTCTCCAAGTCCCCTAAACAAAACCTTTGTCCCCCTTATCATTCAAAAGTGTATGGAAATAAGACTGCACCTCTTCCTAATGAGGGCATCCTCAACCAACACTGGACCATCCTCTCCCTTGATTCACTTCACTTGGTCAAGGTCACGAGCCCTCCACTCCCTGGCCTTGGAAAGCTTATACAACTTCTTATCCTTGCCTTTCTCCTCTAAAGCCACATACAGTCACTCAAAAGCTGCTGTCTTAGCCACCATAACCGCTAACTTAGAATCTCTTCTATCTACCTTATACTCCTTTCTATTAGTCTGTATATTCTTATCATCCTTGCTCTCAACTAACTTATCATAAGCCACTTTCTTAGTCTTCACCTAACTCCTAACTTTTTTGTTCCACCACCAGTCCCCCTAATGCTTGCTAGATCGGCTTCTCAAGAAACCCAACACCTTTCTAGTGGTCTTCCTAATGCAACTAGAAATCATCTCCCACATACTATCCATATCTCCTCTACTCTCCTAAGCCCCCTTAGTCATCAACATCTTCCCCATTTTAAAAGCACTAGCTAAAGTTAAGATACGCCACTTATTTCTTGGAAAAACCTCTGCTCTTCTCATCTTTCTGCGCTTATTGATTACTAAGTCCATCACTAACAACTTATGTTTAGTTTAAAGATTCTCTCTAGGTATGACCTTACAGTCTCTACAAATCACTCTATCACTCTTCCTAACTAGCAAAAAGTCTATATGGGTCTTGGCCACAAACTACGAAAGGTAATATGATGCTCCTCTCTCTTTGGGAAGCTCGAATTCACCACCCACAATCCAAAAGCCCTAGAAAAATCCAAAAGAGAAGCTCCTCCTTCATTTCGTTTCCCAAAACCAAAACCGCCATGCACATCATCATAAACTCTCGATAAAGACCCAATATGCACATTGAAATTCCTCCAATGAAAAACATCTCTGTTCTTGAAATGCCTCTGACCACCTCATCTAAATTCTTCTAAAATTTCTTCTTCTCCTTCTTATCCAATCCTTCTTGCGGAGTGTAGGCTCTAATAACAATTAAAGTAAACTTTATCTACTAAGATACCTACCCTATTCCTATCCCTCATGCTATCAGAGTACCACAACTTATACCCATCCACATCCCTCACCTTAGATCCTACCCATTTGGTTTTCTAGACCCAAGCTATACTAATCCTCCTCTACCTAAGAATCTTCATGCACTCTATGGACTTACCTTGAAGAGTCCCTATGTTCCAAGACCCAATTCTCAACTTGGAATCTCCCTTATCCCACCTAACCTTACTACTCTTAACCTCCAACCCCAAACTCGATCCTAGACCCACCCCAAACCTATCGTCAGACCCAGACCCCACCCTCACCCTAGACCCTAATCTCGACCCCAACCCTAACCTCAACCTAAAACATGACCATAGTTTACCATTGTCCACCACAATCACTACTCAAAAGAACATGAAAAAAATATGAGCAAATACGTAGGGATGAAAAACAAATAGGAAAGGCTACAAAGACGCAAAGGTAGTAATGAGATAAATCTATAGGAAATAATCAAGAAACAACCGCGAATACCCAGGACCATAAAGAGAATAAAATATAAAATAAGTTTGACAAACAACAATCAATAACAAGAACTATACTAGTCACAATAACTCTGGTCAGCTTTAGAAAGTAACACCAACACAAGTAGAAAATACCAACATATACCATAGTAATAGATATACTAGTCTTAACTAACTCCTACTTGGTAAGAGAGAAACACGAACCAATAATTCCATAAGAACAATCAAGATACACAGACAAGAAACTATGAGAGAAAAGACTAAAAAATAGGTATCAAAGACACACGATGTATCCGCCTCCAAATAATCAGGAACCTAGACCAGATAAACTAGAAGAGACAAAAATGAATGAACCTGATCTTGAGACGATAAAGTGAGGATGTTTTCTTGATCGTTTCGTTCAACTTTGGCAAGTTGGTGGAGAAATTAGTCACTGAAATATTTTTACCACTTTCTTTACCTATTATTGATATCATCCCTGAATTTGAACTCTAAAAAATAAATTATCTACCAAAAAATATATGCATGATTTGCCAGCAAAATCTGGTGTCAGAGTATTACCATCGGTGCTTGACCGAAAGGCCTTTGAAAAACTTGATCTGGGTTACTATTATTTCTTGGTCGTCATTGGACTATTAATTTCGACAGTGGAATTAGTTTATCTCTCATTTGAAAATATGGGGTACCGACAGAGAATGGGTGACCAGGTAGAGAGGGAGAAGGAGTGAGAGTGAAAAAAGTGGGTCGAAAAGATCTAAGAGATCCAAGAGAATATTAACTTACCTACCGCCAACGAGAGTGTCAGGTCCAGACTCAACTGTCGGTCATTGGTGCTCGTAAAGGTGTCATAACCCGAACTTGGTCCTGGCCATGACAGGTAATCTCAAGCCCATCATAGTTCGGAGAAAACCCCCTTAACCTTACCTCAAGATCACATAAATATAAATAGCAAAAGTCAACAATACCAATGATAGATAAATAATACCAAACGAAGTCTCAAGAGTCAATATAAGACAACAATACCATCCCACTATTGTCCATAAAAGCCTCTAAAACTAGAATACCAACTAAGTCAGGATATGCTCCCGACTATGATAAAAAAAAATCCAAAGTACTAAAATAGTAATATAAGAACAATGAAATGATAGGGCCTTCCAAAGATGGAGGCCCACCATTTCATAGCTGATCAACTGAAGTACTCAACTACCTAACGCTGCATAAGAGCAACAGAAAAGCCCTTAGACCCTACATCATGAAATAATGCAGTGTCCAGGGACGGTCACTGGGGTGAGCACTTACATGTAATTCAAGGGATATAGATAAAATAATCCATTTACAAAAATCCATTCATAAACCATATGCACCACGTTCATATACATATATAAGATACTGAGATAGGTACAAGGGTCATAAACATGAGAGTTTGAAATATTACCTAAACTGTGTAGCTCTCTCTGTCCAAAGACACCCATGGGCTATATGGGTCCATCTCTCTCTGTTGGAAGGGCCCCAGTGCATGTTAGCCGCATGAACCAAGAAAAAATTAAGGAAAAGCTAAAGACACTAAGGCTATAACCCTCTTAATATATATATATATATATATATATATATATATATATATATATATATATATATATATATATATATATATATATATATATATAATGTTTGCACCAAGAACATGGTCACATGAACACCCAATACCAGCAAACGTGGTTTCCATTGTTGATCTCCCCAAGACCTACACTTTCTTGGTGAGCTACACAATTCTCTTTAACCCCAAATTAAAATAGTTTGCACATAAACCAACCATTAACCTAGGAGTCATTTGCTAAGGTATTTACCACATGGTATCGTCATACCTATATACTTGCAAGCTAATATATATGACAAAACAACCCATATAACCAAACTGACTCCCAGGTTCCATTTAAAATCCAAGACATGGTCACCAAGGCCATCCAAAAACATATTTATCCATTTATTCTTTAATGCAATAAAATGGGTTCAAAAGATAAGTTAAATCATGCAATTACCAATAATCAAAACCAAGATTACAAAGTGGGTTGAGGTTAATGATATCATCAAGCCAAGATTCCATCAATTTGGGGAAACCCATGTCCCCGGTTCCAACCATATAAATAATGCTCTAATTAAATCCCAAAAATCATCAATTAAAGCATGAATAATAAATTTAAACCATGGGACAAGTAATTCAATTTATAATAATCAAAACCCCTCAACCCAATTTGAAACCCAACTATTAAAACACAAGAATATTGATTAAATAAATTTCACAATGTAAGAATACAAGTTAGGGATGAACAACATGCCTAAAATATAGAACAATTTGAAGAGAATTCAAAGTTTGGAGCTTAGATGGTGGATTCTCTGCAAAACCCTTTAGCTTTCTTAGGTTTTGAGTTAAAGAGGAAAATTAATGATTTATATCTTTGAAAACTAAATGGAAATGGGTTATTTTATGTTTATAAGTCATGCAAGGGGTAAAAAGACCAAAATCCCCTCACCCCAAGTGAAAAAAAATAAAAACTGAATGAAATTAAAATAAGAGCATGGCACACCCTTATCACAGAGGGTAGCCTCCGTGCCATGCCCTTATCGCAGAGGCTAACCTCTGTGACACGCCCCTATCGCAGAGGCTTACTGCCTTGGGGTCCCAAAATGGCCTCGAACCCCTTCCAAAGATTCTAAAACTTTTCCAAAATACCCTTTTAACACCCCTTAAAATAATTCAAGTAAAAATCCAATATTACGCATATGAGAGGGTAAAAAATAAAATAGTTGAAATTTTATGGGGTCTCACATTATCCCCTTTTTTGGATCATTCATCCCCGAATGAGAAGTTGGAACATTTTGGCATGATAACCACAAGAATACATTAGAATCAAAGAATAATTCAAAAAATGATTCGACGAAAATGAAATTCATACCTTAAGCCCTTTCATCCAATCGGGGGAACAAGAAGGGGTACTTGGCTTTTATATTTTCTTCATCTTCCCATGTAGCCTCTTCTACCTTTTGATTTCTCCAAAAAACCTTCACCAAAGCTATATTCTTAGTCCTTAATCTACAAACTTGCCTATCCAATATCTCAATCGGGACTTCCTCATAAGACAACAAATCTATAACACTAACATCCTCAACAGACACTATCAAAGAAGGATCACCCAAATACTTTTTCTGCATAAACACATGGAAGATATGATGGATTGAGGGTAAACTTGCTGGAAAATCTAACTCATAAGTGGCATTCCCAATCCTCTTCAAAATCTGATATAGACCAATATAACGAGGACTGATCTTCTCATTTTTCCTAAATCTCATGACTCATTTCATAGGATACACCTTCAAGAATACCCAATCACATACTTTAAACTCCAACTCTTTTTACCTCATATCCACATAAGACTTTTGGTGACTTTAAGCAGTCTTAAGTATTTATCTAATCACCTTAACCTTCTATATGGCTTAGTGAACCAAGTCAGTACTAAATAACCTAGTCTCACCTACCTCAAACTATTTAATAGGAAAGCTACACCTTTTACCATAAAGAGCTTCAAAAGAAGCCATCTGAATGCCAGAATGGTAACTATTATTTTAAGAAAACACATAAGAGGCAAATGGTCTACCCAACCACTTTTGAAGTCAATCACACAGGACCTTAGTATATCTTACAAAGTTTGAATAGTAAGTTCCACTTATTCATCCATTTGAGGGTGAAAAATAGTGCTAAGGTTCACCTGCGTACCCAACCTTTCTGAAATAAACACCAAAAATAAGAACAAAACTGTGTACCTTGATCTAAAATGATGGACACTGGAACACCATGCAATTTAACTCTCTCCAGAATGAACAAATTGGCATAATCCTCTCTTTAATAGTTAGTCCTCATATGCAAGAAGTGAGCATACTTAGTCATTCAATCCACAATGACCCAAATAAAATCATACTGATTTCAAGACCGCAAAAAACTTATAATAAATTCCATATTAATTATTTTCCACTTCCACATGGGAAACTCTATCTCTTGAGATAGACCACTAGGCCTAAGATATTCCACCTTGACTTGCTGACAAAATATACACTTAGCCATAAAGCTTTCCATATCTCTCTTTATATTATTCCACCAGTAAATTTACTTCAAGTCATGATACATCTTAGTTGGATCTGGATAACCTATATATCTAGACTCATGAGCCTCAATCAAAATCCTTTACGGTAGCCCATCAACATCAGGAACACATAACCTTTCTGAATAGCTCAAGATGCTATCTCCCCCAATCTTTAAACCCATAACTTCTTAATGACCCACATAATCCTTAGTTTACATAAAGATAGGATCCAAAGTCTGCTTCTTCTTCACCTCACCACCAAGAGATGGTTTAATCACTTCTTAAACAAACACCCCTCAATCCTCAGAGTTCAAGAGATAAACTCTAAAGTTAGCCAACATGTAAATATTCTTCACCAACTTTCTTTTCTACTAATCAACATGAGATAATCTCCCCATATACAACCTGCTAATAGAATCAACAATAATATTAGCTTTACCTTGATGGTAGTGTAGGCTCATATCATAATCCTTAAGCAGCTCGAGCCATTGCCTCTGGATGAGGTTCAATTCCTTCTGTGTAAACATATAATACAAGCTCTTATGGCTTTAATATATGTATAAATTCACTCCATATAGGTAATGATACCAAATATTTAAAGAAGAAACCACACCCGCCAACTCTAGATTGTAAGTTAGATAATTACTCTCTATAGCACGCTGGGTTTCTGACCCTTAGCATTTTTTTTTGGATTTTTGGTCTCTGAATAGGATATGACTAAGGGAAAAAACTTGTACATTGGGATACAAGCGGCATAGGTTAGTCGTATGCTGACCAGTGTTAGTTGATGGGTTGATTGGGTTACTGTGAAGGGTATGATTTGTTTAGTAAGATTTATATTGGTGGATACAGGTTGTTTGGTTTCTTAACATAGTGTTAGATTTAGTGACTTAGGTTGGATCTGAGTACGCGTGGATCACCATGAGCCATAATCCATGGTATAATTCACACCATGGACATGTATTGTGGGTAGTGTTTAATTCTTTTTAGATTTTATTTTTCCAAGGGTACAGATCATAGGTACTAGTCATATACATGGATACGACATATTTTGGGGTGACTCATAACTTGGACTATGTTGGGTCCAAGGGAGATTTCCTTAGGTATGAGTGGTGGGTACCATCCGTATTAGAGGGTACGAATGGTATAGATAGTCGTATCCCTCTGACGGGATATTAGTGCAGTTTAAGTGAGGGAAATCTAGATATTTTCCCACTTAACCTAATAAGGTCCCACAACTTTTAACTCACTTGGGAGGTTATTTTTCCTATTACTATATTCATTAACACTTAGAAAAAATTCTTTAATCCTCTCTAAAGTTCTTGGGCAAAGAAAGCTAGAGTTTTATCATAAGGATTTATTTGGGGCTGGTATTGGTGATTTCTCTCCATCATCTTCTCATTTAAGCCATGTACTCTTCCCTCATTGTTAGTTCTAACTAAAGGCAAGGTTTTATATAATGTTCTCATGGCATGATTTATTATATAGTTTTGGGGTTTTCAAATATGTGTTGGGGTTTTGGTTATAATGGCTTGGTCATGGTTTTCCCATGTTTTAATTTTGGTTTTACATATTTCAATGGTGGTTTTGGATTATTGTTTGTATGGGAATGGTCACATGGTAATTGGTTTTGGCTTTAGATATACTATGCCCCCAACATGTTTGACAAAATGCCTATGATAATGCTTTTATTCTATTATGGATATTTTATTGAAATTATTGCATGGTATGGTTCAGTAATGGAATCCTAAATGGTTAAATAGTTTTGAATGATAAATGGAATTGTTTTGGCTTAATAAACATCCTTGAGGGGTATAATGGAATCCCCCAAGCAAAAATAATAATCAATGCTTGCGGGGTAACAAGGAATCCCCCAAGATAATATGGTAATGAACACTTATGTGGTACATAGGACTCCCTTAAGTTAATTTGATCTATGGGTGCATGGGAATCCCTTGATCTCTAAAATATTTAGACAAGGACAATACTTGCAAGTTATAGTCGGTATGGCGATGACACTATTAATAGCCTTGGTTAATAAAAAATGGAATAATGCTTTGGTTGGTTGGAAATGATTTTAATTGAGTAATAAAGGTAAGGTGTGATAGCTACCAGTGAAGGTCGAAATACAATGGATAAACACTGGAAACTCATGTTTGCCGACATGAGAGTTGGTCATGGTGACCACATATGATACTATGAGGTACGCGGGAATCCTCTAAGTACACTGCACATATATATAATAAAGGGTGAAGGGTACTTGGGAATCCCTTACTCTTATGGTATCTCCATTTCGTATGTCTATACACATCGGGGCCGTTTAAGGGGTTACACTGGACCCATATAGTCTATGACTGGTTTAGGACGGTTAAGCTACACCTACCCAAGTTAATAGTGTCAAATACATGCTAAACCCAGTTACCTTTCCTGGCATAATTATATATATATGTATGGTTTCTATGCATATGGATGGTTTACTTGTTCTTATTGGATGACACTATTTTATCCTTATCCTAAGTTTGCTAGAGTTCACCTACTATGGCAGCTATATCCCCATGCAATGCAGGAACCGACCATTCTACTCTTCCTACTTAGCAATTGAACTTTAGGATCAGCTATTGGATTGAAGTAGTGAGCTTCCATATTTTTGGAAGGCTCCATTTTATGGGTGCTACTTTATACTTTGGTTTATTTATAGATATTAGTTTTAGCTATGGTTGGGGGCATATCTCAATTGAATTTTGGTATTTTTTTAGCTAGAGGCTTTTGTGGAACTGCTATGGGTTAGAATGGACATGAATGGTATTGTTGTTAGTCTTAGTATAGGTATTGGTATTGGGGTTGACATCAGTTGACTATATTGTTGGTTGTTACTTCCTCTTTTATTTTGGGATTATATATAATTAATGTGGAACTCATATGGTTATAGTTTAGATTATGGTTTGGTTAGTATTGGTTACCGATTGGGTATCGGATGGTTGGAATTGCTTAGATTGTTACAAATATAGACTTATCCTAGAGTCTTGGATATGTAATGATGCTATCTTGTTTTTTGTTCAAAATACATCTAACTCAGGATACACGTAGGTTAGTTGGGTTGGGTAACGGGGGGTGGTCTCCAGTCACGGTTGGACTTGGGATGCCCATTACGATAAGGACCTAATTCGGGTCGTGTCAAGTTGGTATCAGACCTTTAGGGTCATGGTTAATTTGGAGTCGACAAACCCGTGTCTAGTAGATTCTCTTTTAGGGGTGTTTATGTATGACCAGATGCTAACATATTTAAGGCTTTTAACTGAGAATAATTGCAAAGTCTTAAGCAACTTTTGTCATTTTTTTTTGTTTTATCTTTGATTTTGCAGTGGAATTCAAGAGGCAAGAGAACCAACAATGATGGAAGTAAAAGAGTTGAAATCTAAAACAAACAGAAGATAAGTATGGCTAACGATATTCCTGATGAGTCATTAGCACTTTGATAGGTTATCAGCTTCATTGTCAGTCTTAAACAGAGAATGGGATTCAGTTAGAAGAAGTGACAATGACATGTGATAAGCCATCAGCCTTGTGATAAGCCGTTAGAGTCGTCGTCAGCCTTAGATAGAACATGGGATCTGCGGTGGAGAAATAATGACATTATCTGATATGTTGTCACATTTTTGATAAGCCGTTAAGATCATCATTAGACTAAGGCAGAACATGAGAGCTGAAGTAAATCATCGATGACATCTGTGATAAGTCGTTAAAGATTTGATAAGCCATCATGATTCATCGTCAGCCTAAGGCAGTGAATGTCAAAAGCGAAGATGAGCTGACGACATCTGTGATTAGTCATCAGACTCCTGATAAGGCATCACAAAATATCATCACCTATTCGAAAAATTGCTGAACTTTGTGATTTTGTTTCCACAATTAGGATAAAGTATCTAAAGCATATGTTAGGGTTTTCTAATTATAAAAGGAGGCTGAACATATCGACTGGTACTGGACATTCTGAGCCTATTTTGGAATGCACGTATTTTGTTATTTTCTCTCTAGTTTCTTGGTTTGAACAAAAATTAACTTTGAAGAGATTATCATCAATTTTGTGGGATTTCTACTTTGATCTAATCTGAGAAACACTCGTTGCTATTCATCTTGCTGCAAGTTCATCTTTCAAATTATGAATTCAACTTGTTGTATCGATTATTACATTATGAGTGGCTAAATCCCTTTAACCCGAATTATGGGATCTATGGGTTATGTCTTGGTAAGTTACTAAGTGTTCAAGAATCTAAAGGTAATAGGAATCTTTGATAATTCTGAGGTTTTAATTATTGTCGATTAGTTGCAAACGATAGATAGCACCTGCTTTGATTTGCTTGAGATAAGAAATCAACTATAGTAGGAAGTAAATTATTGACAGGGACTTGGAAGCTACCAACCTTTCGTTTAATAATTGACACTGTGAAAAGGTTAATTAACCTGAGGTGAAGTCTGGTCAGTGAATATAAATTTCCTAAGTCCGAGAGGATTAGGTAATTAAATGCTTAAGTAGGTCGAGAGACATTTAGGCATAACTTTGATAAAGACAATCTGTTGTTCCTACCTATCATGAGAATCTTGAATCATTATTAGCATCTTTCAAGTACCAAAACCCATAGTGAACAAAATTCTAGTTTTTCATAAACTCTTGATTACAAACACTGAAACTAAAGTGACCAAAAATTATTTGTTAATCTCTAAAACCCCCATTTTATCTTTTCGTATCATTTGTTTGAATTTAACTTGAGCTTTAGTTTCAAACTAGTTTAATTGCCACTCACATTGTTCCTGGTGGATTTGACCCCGACTCCAAAGTTGGGTAAATATATTGACGACAACTTTCTTGCACTAAATTGACGTGTAAGTTAAGCATTATAAAAAATAGCGCCGTTGCTAGGGAACAATTTGGTATATTGAGTTGGTTTGGAATTTTAGTTTACTTGCTTGAATTCAAACTTGTAAATATTTTTTAGTTTATTTTTTTATTTTATTTTATTTTTATCATACCTTTCTTTAGATGTCAGCCTGGATAGATAGTTTTTTGAGTGATGACGATTCTTGTGACGATTCTCATTATTATTGTAGGGGATCGTATTTTAATGCTTGCTGTCTAGATTTACCTGGAAGTGCATGCACTTGTCCTTCACAATATGATTTGGATACTGTCCAACTTACTGTAACTTGGTGTTTGGCTTGTGGTCAAAGTGATCATATTGAAGATATGTGTGCTGTCACGATTCAAGCAAACAAATTTATGAAATGAATTTTAGAGAATCAAGAACAGCTGTGGGCAGAGCTAAAGGAGTTTCCACTCCCACCATGTTCACAGTGGCTAAACAAAGAAGAATATGAGGAGGACATTAGCCAATTTGAGGAGAAAACTCAAGAATCAAAACCACTCGATTGTCATTTTGATCTTGAGACTGACATTGAGAAGGTGAATAAAAGTGAGAGTGTAGTAGATAATGTAAATTTTGAAGTAGAATTAGTTGGGCCTCACTTGAAGTATTTTTCCATATTATGTTTTGATGATATCTTGTTTATGAAATCATCTAAAATAATGGAAGAGTGTGAAGATGAGGAACAAGAATCCTATATTCTTTATTTTACACTTGATAAGTAACATAAAAACATATCCCATTTTAAGGCCGAGTGGTTTATCACCCTCAATATATTACTCGACTTCTTAATTTTTGTACCACCTTCCTATGATCGAGGCAAGAAGATGGACTCCAAGTTGGGGGTAAAATTCATATCCTCAAGGTGGAGAAAAAACTGAGTTAGGTCATGTCGCGATATTAAATCAGGCACTGCTTGGGTGGCAACCTAAGGTATTTTGTTGTTTGGACTCGTATTATATGATTGACATCAGATCTTCGCACCCATGGTGCCATAGGTATGTTTCTAACTCTCTTGTTTTGGTTTGACGCATTGGAGATATTGCATGATTTTAAGTTGAGGGTGGGGCTACTTATGGGTGTTGATGTCCTCTTGGGGCTTTTGTTGTCGTGCCTCTTTTCCCCAGAGTCTTGTTCCAAGTAGAGTCGGCACGTTTAGGCGTATTGTGATTTATTGTAAAATATTGTAGTTGACTAGGATAAATACACGTACCTTAGGCAATTAGCATGTTTTTGTTGATTTTTGAACTTCTCTCCAATGGTCTATTTTATAACTGTGTGATATGAATTTATATGTGACCATTGTGCATCTTGTTATGGCATTAGTACTAGTAACTTGATAACCATTGCTATATAATTGCATAAATTGGATAAGTAGTAACTTATGATATACTTATATGCCATGTGCGTGTGAGATTTTACTTAGTTCCCTTTGTATGTTGGATTAAGAACTTGTCCGTTTAGTCTTACCTAGGTTGAAGGATAAGGGTTAGGAAAGGATCATAGGCTATTTTGATATTAGCCCACTTTAGCCTAAATGACCTTCCCTGTATGCATAATATCCCTTGATCCCCATTTTGAGTCTGAATAGCCTATTTCTTTTTAATACCTATCACAATCCTATTTTTATATCATAAGGAACCTGTTTTGACCCTGGTCCTCCTTGGACACTGTGCACCTTGACTTAGACAAATGACCTAAGTTGAAGGTGGCTATCATAGGGGTGCGTGATGTAAAATGAGTATAAAGGTAGGGTAAATGAAAAGAATAAAAATCTGGGTGCGGTGGAAAAGAGCAAAAAAAGAAAAGTTGTGATAAAGAAGAAGTGATTGTAGAAAAGAACCGCACCCAGCCTGAATAAGTGTGATCAAGAAAAGAGAAGAATAGAAAAAGGTAAATGAGTGAGAACCCAGAAGCTAGTGTAGTATCAAGGAGGCTTAGTCACTTTAAATATCATCGAGTATCATACCAGCCCCTAGCCTACATTATAAGCCAAAGAGAAGACCTATAGTGATCCTAGCTGACCTGTTTGAAAGTCTTGGTAATCAAAATAAGGGCAATCCTATGGTATTCTGCATACATTGATTGGAACTTTATTCTGAGAGTGAGTGTCTGCTGATTGTCCCCATGGTTACATATGCAATGTCTGATATAAGTGAAGTGGGACTTCTTTGTAGTGAGGGCACATTGGTTATGTTGTTAGTTTCTAACTTGTTTGGATAGTGTAAGATTGATACATGCATAGTTGTTATTGCTGAATTGATACCATATCTTGATTCCTGTGTGTCCCATTGTTGTTCTTCAGTAGCATACACAGTTGATTAGGAATTAATTGACCTTGGAGAAGGTAAAGATGGTTTTGAGATAATACAAATGATTGACTGCCAAATGTACTTTGTATCCTCTTGGTTGTGTTTTAGTTGCTTGAGCACAAATAATTGTTTTAAGTTGAGGGTGTTGATGTGTGAGCAGATGCTAACACATTTTAGGCTTTTAACTGAGAATAATTGCAAAGTTTTAGGCAATTTTTGTTGTTTTTGATTGTCTTATCTTTGATTTTGCAGTGGAAGTCAAGAGGGAAGAGAAACAACAATGATGGAAGTAAAAAAGTTAAAATCTGAAGCAAATAGAAGAGAAGTATGGCTGACAACATTTCTGATAAGTCGTCAGTACTCTGATAGGTTATCAACTTTATCGTTAGCCTTAAACAGAGAATGGGGTTCAGTTGAAAGAAGTGACAACGACATGTGATAAGCCGTCAGCCTTGTGATAAGCCGTCAGAGTCTCTGTCAGCCTTAGACAGAACATGGGAGCTAAGGTGAAGAAGTGACAACATTGTCTGATATATTGTCATAGTTTTGATAAGCCGTCAAGATCGTCGTTAGACTAAGGCAGAACGTGAGAGCTAAAGTAAATCATCGACGACATCTGTGATAAGTCGTTAAAAATATGATAAGCCATTACGCTTCATCGGCAGCCTAAGGCAGCAAAATCAAAAGCAAAAAGGAGATGATAGCATCTATGATAAGTCATCAGACTCCTGATAAGGCGTCACAAAATGTCGTCACCTGTCTAAGAAATTACTGAACTCTGTGATTTTGTTTCCATAATTAGGATGAAGTATTTAAAGCATATGTTAGGGTTCTCTAATTATAAAAAGAGTCTGAACATATAGGCTGGTACTGGATATTTTTAACCTATTTTGGAATGCACGTATTTTGTTATTTTCTCTCTAGTTTCTTGGTTTGAACAAAAAATTAACTTTGAAGAGATTATCATCAATATTTTGGGATTTCTACTTTGATCTAATCTGAGAAACACTTGTTGCTATTCATCTTGCTCCAAGTTCATCTTTTAAATTATGAATTCAACTTGTTGTATCAATTAGTACATTATGAGTGGCTAAATTTCATTAACCTAGATTATGGGATCTATGGGTAGGGTCTTGGTAAGTTGCTAATTGTTCAAGATTCTAAAAGTAATAGGACTCTTTGATAATTCTGAGGTTTTAATTATTTTCTATTGGTTGCAAATGATAGATAATACCTACTTTGATTTGCTTGAGATAAGAAATCAGCTATAGTAGGAAGTGAATTATTGACAGAGACTAATAAGCTACCAATCTTTCATTTAATAATTGATGCTATAACAAGGTTAATTAACCTGAGGTAAAGTCTGGTCAGCGAATATAAATTCCCTAAGTCCGAGAGGATTAGGTAATTAAATGATTAAGTAAGCTGAGAGACATTTAGGTATAACTTTGATAAAGACAATCGGTTGTTCCAACTTATCGTGAGAATCTTGGATCATTATTAGCATTTGTCAAGTACCAAAACCCATAGTGAATAAAAGTTTGGTTTTCCATAAACTCTTGATTACAAACACTGAAACTAAAGTGACCAAAACTTATTTGTTAATCTCCAAAACCCCCATTTTATCCTTTCGTATCATTTGTTTGAATTTAACTTGTAGCTTTATTTTCAAACTAGTTTAGTCGCCACTCACATTATTCCCTATGGATTCGACCCTGACTCTAAATTTGGGTAGATATATTAACGATGATCTCCCTGCACTAAATTAATGTGTAAGTCGAGCATTATCAGGTGTGTAGTACGCGACACTCATTAGAGAGAGGCTACAAGGCATTTAGGAATATTTCACTTTTTTTGTATTATGTTTTCAAGTTTGGAGTCTAAGTCCTAGAATCTTCTCTAATCCTTGTATGTTCGCTTTTTAGATCCTGCCTTGATGATCTGGAATAAAAAAAAACTCTTCTATCCCATTCAAGGATAATGAGAAGGGACACAGGGGATCCATACTTGGTCTAGGGGTCTAATCCCTTTTATTTTTTGAGTTCCACCGATTGCTACTAGTCCTTCTCACGGTGAGATGAATAATGCATAATTTCATCAATCAATTTATATTATTACTAAGTGTGTTGCTGATCAGTCTAAGCGGGATACATTTGGTGTTTCATCTGCTGAGGCCACTAAGGTTGCCCAGTTTATGAAGATGAATCCTTCTACTTGTTTTGCTGTGAAGATGAAAGATGATCCTTAGGATTTCTTAGATGAAATAGTGAAAATCTTTAGAGTGATACAGACCTCTAATGTGGAAAGGGTGAATTTTGTAGCTTATCAGCTCAAGGATATTGTGTACCAATGGTACGTGGAGTAAGATAAGGATAAAGGTGACATTGAGGACTTATCCTCACGGGAGGCCTTTTCTAGTGCTTTTTTGGATTACTTCTTTCCTCAGGAGATAAGGAAAGAAAATATGTAGGAGTTTGTGAATCTTAAGTAGGGAAAAATGACTGTCAAGGAATATGCCTTGAAGTTTCATTAGATGTCAAGATATGCTCCAGATTTGGTGGTTGATATGAAGGCAAGGCTGAGAAGTTCACTTCTGGGCTATCACGTGGTTTGATCCTTGAAAGTAAGACTGCTTTGCTGATTAAGGATATGGATATTTCAAGGTTTGTTGTCCACATGCAGCAGGTGGAGAAGCAAAAGAGAAAATAGGTAGAGTTTGGGGAAAGTTAGGTTAAGAGGATCAAGTTCGCCGATCAGGGTGGTGCTCAACAACAGGGTGTCAGGATAGAGGAAAATGTCCAACGAAGAAGTGGGGGAGTTTCATTTCCTTCTCTACTGCTAGCACTCCTTACCCAAAGTAGTCGGGTGACAGGCTTCTGCAAGGTAGTGATAATTTTTGGGCACAGGGTACCCAATCTCAGGTGAGTGGGGATCAGTCGACTTCTTCATGCCCTCCTTGCTGATTTTATGGTCATTTTTATTGGGGCTTTTGCAATAAAGGAAGGGAAAAGTATTTTAAGTATGGCCATCCAGGCCATATACTCAGAAATTATCCAGTTGGTAATGGTGCTTCGGGAGAGGTCAAAGCACTGGTTGCTTCATCTTTTGTTCCTGCACCTAGTAGTGCAGTTTCTGCATCTGCTCCTACTTTTGGTATCAGTATAAGCCGAAATAGTTTATATGCTCTTGTATGTCGGTAGGAATCTGAGGCATCACCTAATGTCGTTACTAGTACATTACAACTCTTTTATCGTAATGTGTATTGTCTGCTTGATCTGGGATCTACTCTTTCTTATGTGACCCTATATATGGCTTTATGTTTTTGTTTTAATCTTTATGTTGTTTTGTATCCTTTTTCTATTTCTACCCTATTAGGTGACTTCATTATTACTAAAAGAGTCTACAGGGAGTGTGTGGTATCTGTTGGTGGTAGGCAAACTTTGGTGGATCTATTTGAACTGAACATGGTGTATTTTGATGTTATTTTAGGGATGGATTGGTTACACTCTTGTTACGCATCCTTAAATTATGAGGCCCATAAGGTTTTCTTTAGGTTTCCTAGTGAACAAGTTGTAGAGTGGGAGGGTGGTTCCCTACCTCATAGGGAGAGGTTTATTTCTTATCTTAGAGCTCGAAGATTGATCTACAAAGGGTGTCTCTATCACTTGGTTTGGGTTAAAGATTCTAACTCAGAGGGTCCTTCCTTACATTTGGTTCTGATAGTAAATAAGTTTCCTGAGGTCTTTCTAGATAATCTTCCTAGTGTTCTTTCGGATAGGAAAATTGAGTTTGGTATTGATTTGGTTTTGGACACTCATCCAATATCTATTCCTCCTTATAGAATGACTCTAGAAGAGTTGAAAGAGCTTAAGGAGCAACCTAAGAATCTTCTCGATAAGGGGTTTACTCATACTAGTGTATCCCCATGGGGTGCATCAGAGTTGTTCATGCACAAGAAGGACGGTTCCCTTCGGATGTGCATTGACTATCGCCAGTTGAATAAGGTAATGATAAAAAACGAGTATCCTCTTCCAATCATAGATGATTTATTTGATTAGTTGCAAGTTGCCAAGTTTTTTTCTAAGATAGATCTTTGGTCTGGCTATCATCAGCTTAAGATTCAGGAGGAGGATTTCCCTAAGTTGATTTTTTGTACTTGGTATGGGCACTTTGAATTCTTAGTGATGTCATTTGGTTTGACTAATCTCCCGACGATATTTATGCATTTGATGAATAGGGTTTTTAGGTAGTTTTTGGATTTTTCTGTCATTGTGTTTATTGATGACATTCCGATTTATTCCAAGAGTAAGGTGGATCATGCTAATCACCTTTGTGTGGTGTTGCAAACCTTAAAGGAAAAATAGTTGTATGCGAAGTTCTCTAAATGCGAATTTTGGTTGAACGCTGAGACTTTTCTTGGTCATAATATTTCTTGTGAAGGGATTACAGTGGATCCTCAAAAGGTTGCGGTGGTTAAAAGGTGGCCTAGACCTATGACTCCAGCCAATATTCAGAGCCTCTTGGGTTTGGCTGGGTATTATAGGTGGTTTGTGGAAAGTTTCTCGCCAATAGCTCAGTTTTTGACCAAATTGACTCAGAATAAGGTTAACTTTTCTTGGTTGGATGCATGCGAAGGGAGTTTTGAGAAGCTTAAGGATAAGCTAACTTTGGCTCTGACTTTGACATTGCCTAAATGTAATGAGGGGTTTGTGGTTGATTGCGATGCATCTCGGGTGGGACTTGGTTATGTTTTGATACAACATGGAAAGGTGATTGCCTATGCTTCTAGGCAGTTAAAGGTGCTTGAGAGAAGCTATTCTACTCACGATTTAGAGCTGTTAGAAATGGGATTTGCATTGAAAATCTGGCAGCATTATTTGTAGGGAGTGCACGTAGATATCTTTTATGATCATAAGAGTCTACAGTATGTGTTTAATCAGAAGGATGTTAATTTAAGGCAGAGAAGATGGCTTGAGATTCTTAAGGACTATAATATGAGTCTTAACTACCACCCAAGTAAAGCTAACGTAGTTGCTGATGCTCTTAGCAGGTTGTCCATGGAGAGTTTAGCTTATGTGGAGAAAGAAAAGCGAGAATCGGTGAAGGATATTCACCATTTAGCCAATCTTAGGGTCTATCTTTTACACTTCGAGGATAGTGGTATGATGGGTCAGGAAGTGTTTCTGTCATCTCTTAGAGCAGAGATTAAGGAGAAACAAGTACTGGATCCTATCTTGGTAAAAATCAAAAGTGACGTTGGTGTGCAAAAGGTAATGGTATTTAAGATTAGTGGCTATGGTACTTTGAGGTACCAAGGGAGGTTATGTGTCCCTGATATCGATGGTTAATGACTAAGGGTTTTAGCTGTGGTGCATAAATCAAGCTATGTTGTTCATCCCGGCTCGACAAAAACGTATCATGATCTTAAGGAGATGTATTAGTGGAATGGTATGAAAAGGGATATGGCTGATTTTGCACCCAAATGCATGGTGTGTCAATATGTTAAAGTTGAGTAAATGAGCCTTGGTGGGTCGTATCAAGAAATTAATTTTCCTAAATGGAAATGAGAGATACTCAATATGGATTTTATTATCGGTATTCCTTGATCTCAGAATTAACTTGATACAGTTTGGGTCATCGTAGATTGGATGACAAAGTTTGCTCACTTTTTGCTAGTGAGGACTACGTTTTCGATGGAGGATTACGCGAAGTTGTATCTTCAGGAGATTATAAAGCTGCATAGGGTACCAGTTTTGATTATATCTGATTATGGTACGCTCTTTTTATATCATTTCTGGCGGTCTTTTTAGAAAAGGTTGGGGAATAAGGTTAGTCTGAGTACTGCTTTTCATTTGCAAACGGATAGGCAAGAAGAGATGACTATTCAAACGTTAGAGGATATGCTTCAGACATGCGCGATTAATTATGATAGCAATTGGGTTGATTATCTACCTTTGGTAGAGTTTCTTACAACAATAGCTATCATTCTAGCATTTGTATGGTCCCTTTTGAGGCATTTTATAGTAGGAGGTGTAGATTTCCTATTGGTTGGTTCGAGCTTGGTGAGGTGGGTATGTTTGGTCCTGATTTGGTTTATCAGGCTATGGAAAAGGTGAAGGTGATTTAAGATAGGTTAAGGCTGCCAAAAGTCCTATGCAGATGTAAGACGTAGATACTTAGAGTTTGAGGCTGGGGATAAGGTGTTCCTACAAGTATATTCCATGAAAGGAGTAATGTGCTTTGGTAAGAAGGGGAAGCTCAATCCATAGTTTGTTGGTCCTTATGCAGTTTTGTGGAGGGTTGGTAATATAGCTTATGAATTAGAGTTGCCTTCTAAATTGAGCTTCGTTCATCCGGTATTTCACGTGTCTATATTAAGGAAGTGCATTGGTGATCCTTTTTTGATTGTTCCTTTGGAAGAATTGGGTATGTCAGATTCTTTGTCTTATGAAGAGTTCCTGATTGAGATCTTAGATAGGCAGATTTAGCGGTTATGGACAAAGAATGTGGCCTCGATTAAGGTTTTATGATGAAACCACAAGGTGGAAGAAGATACATGGAAAGCGGAGGACGACATAAAGTCCAAGTATCCACATTTGTTATCTGCTCTTGGGATTTGGGCATAATTATGAGTTCTTTAAGATACTTTTGTTTTCAAACTTTGGTAAAGAAAAGATTAGTATCTTTGCATCTTTATTTTCTAACTTGGTCAAAGGTTGGATTGATATTTGATAGTGCAAATGAATCGTGCTTGTGATTACCCTACCTTATTCGTCATTCGGGGATGAATGTTGCTAGTAGGGAAGACTATAACACCCAGGGTTTCTGCCTTAGAAAATTTCCTAAATTTCTGGTCTCTGGATAGGATAAACAAGGGGAAATGACTCGTACACTGGGATACGAGTGGGATAGGTTAGTTGTATGCTGGCCAGTGTTAGTTGATGGGTTAGTTGGTTTACTGGAAAGGGTACGATTTATTTGGAATGAGTCGTATCGCTGGATACAGGTTTTTTGGTTACTTTACTTAGTCTTAGACTTAGTGACTTAGGCTGGATCTGAGTATGACTGGCTCACCATGATCCAAAATCCAGAGTACGAGTCGTACCATGGACTCGTAGGGTGGGAAGTGTTTAGTCCTCTTTAGATTCTATTCTTCCAGGGGTATGGATCATGGGTACTAGTTGTATATATGGATACGATATGGTTTAGGGTGAGTCGTACCTTGGACAGTGTTTGGTCCAAGGGAGATGGCCTTAGGTACGTGTGATGGGTACCACTCGTATTGGAGGGTACGACGGGTATGGATAGTAGTATCCCTCTTATGGGATTTTGGTGTAGTTTATGTGAGGGCAATCTGGACATTTCCCCACTTAACCTAATAAGGCCCCACGACTTTTAATTCATTTGGGAGGTTATTTGCCCTATTATTCTATTCATTAACACTTAGAAAACACTCTATAATCCTCTCTAAAGTTCTTGGGCAAAGGACGTAGGGTTTCATCATAAGGATTAATTTGGGGCTGGTGTTGGTGATTTCTCTCCATCATCTTCTCTCTTAATGCATATACTCTTTACTCATTGTTAGTTCTAACTAAAGGCATAGTTTTATACAATGTTCTCATGGCATGATTTATTGTATAGTTTTGGGGTTTTCAAATTTGTGTTGTGGTTTTGGTTATAATGGCTTGGTTATAGTTTTTCCATGCATTAATTATATTTTTACATGTTTTAATGGTGGTTTTAGATAATTGATTGCATGGTAATGGTCACATGGTAATTGCTTTTGGTTTTGGAAATACTATGCCCCCAACATGTTTGACAAAATGCCTATGACAATGCTTTTACTCTATTATGGAACTTTTATTGTAAATATTGCATGGTATGGTTTGGTAATGGAACCCTAAATGCTTAAATGGTTTAGAATGAAAAATGGAATGGTTTTGGCTTAATAAACATCCTTATGGGGTACTAAGGAATCCCCTAAGCAAACATAATAATCAATACTTATGGGGTACCAAGGAATCCTCCAAGCTAATATGGTAATGAACACTTGTTGGGTACATGGGACTCCCTTAGGTTAACTTGATCTATGGTTACATGGGAATCCCTTGATCTCTAAAAGGTTTAGCTAAGGACAATACTTTCAAGTTATAGTCGGTATTACGATACCACTATTAATAGTCTTGGTTAATAAAAAATGGAATCATTATTTGGTTGGTTGGAAATGATTTTAATTGAGTAATAATGGTAGGGTGTGATAGCTAACAGTGAAGGTGAAAATGCAATGAATGAACACTGGAAACTCATGTTTGCCGACATGAGGGGTTGGTCATGGCGACCACATATGATACTATGAGCTATGCGGGAATCCTCTAAGTACACTGTACATATGTATCATGGAGGGTGAAGGGTACTTGGGAATCCCTTACTCTTATGGTATTTCCGGTCTGTATGGATACACGCATCAGGGTCGTTTAGGGTATTACAATGGACCCATATAGCCCCTGGGTGGTTAAGGACAGTTAAGCTACATATACACAAGTTAATAGTTTCAAATGTATGTGCCTATCAGCCTACTTTGCTAAGAGGTGGAAGGAGCACAACGATCTTAGCCTAAATCTACTTAAACATTAAACCCGGTTCCCTTTCTTGGCATGGTTATATATATATGTATGGTTTGTATGCATATGGATCGTGTACTTGGTTTTAATGGATGGAATTATTTTATCCTTATCTTGACTTCATGCTAGCGTTCACCCACTAACCCGTCTTTGGGCGGTTGCATCCCCATGCGATGCAGGAACCGACTGTTCCACTCCTCCTGCTTAGCGATCGGACTTTGGGATCAGCTATTGGATTGAAATGATGAGCTTCTATCTTTTTGAAAGGCTTCATTTCATGGATGTTACTTCATACTTTGGTTTATTTATGGTTATTGGTTTTGGATATAGTTAGGGGTATGTCCCAACCGGATTTTGGTATTCTTTTGTCTTGAGGCTTTTGTAAAACTGTAATGGGTTGGAATGGGCCGGATCGGTATTGGGAGTTAGCCTTTGTATTGGTATCGGGGATAACACCGGTTGACTATATTGTTCGTTGTTCCATCTTCTTTTATTTTTGGATTATATATAATTATCGTGAAACTCATATTGTTTTGGTTTGGATTATGTTTTGGTTGGTATTGGTTACCGGTTGGGTATCTGACGGTTGGACTCGTTTGGGTGGTCACGGATATAGACCTATCCCAGAATTTTGGATTATGAAATGACACTATCTTTTTATATGTTCAGAATTCATCCGACCCTAGATACACGTAGGTTGGTTGGGTTGGGTAATGAGGGCGGTCTTCAGTCCCGGTTGGACTTGGGATGCCTATTACGACAATGACCTGGTTCGGGTCATGTCACTCTCTTGAACCTTAAGATTCCTAGAAGCATAGGACACAACCTTACCATGCTATATCAAAACGCAACTAGTCCTACACGGGACGTATCACAATATACAACAAAACCATCAGTACCCATGGACAGGGTCAAAACTGGCACAAAAGTCAACTTATCCTTCAACTTCTCAAAACTAAACTCATAAGCATAAGACCGCAGAAACTTAACCTTTTTCCGAGTTAACTTCATCAATGGAGTAGCAATTAGGGGTGTGCAAAAATCGAACCGATCGATAAATCGAAGCGATAAAAATAGTATTGGTTTATTTTTATTGGGTTATGGGTTAACGGTTTTTAATGGTTTTATAAAATAAATTTACTGGGTTATTGGTTCGGTTTGATTTTTTCTTATTGGGTTATTGGGTAAACCAATAACCAAATAAGAATATCTATATATATATATTCTTAATTTCTCTTTAGTTTCTACAAATTAACAAACCTATCATTTCAATTATACAAACTCTTAATTTCTCCTAACAATACTTAGTTCAAACTTGAAGATTCTTGTAAATTAAAACACATCATGTAGGATTTATGGTTGCAACTAAGATTCTATTTTTTTCTATGTTAGTTACTACTATTTTTATTTTATGAGTATTTTCTTATCGGTTAAACCGAAACCGAACCGTTAAGGACTAAAAACTGATAAACCGATAAAAAATATCTTATTGGTTTTGTTATTGGTTTAGCATATTTAAAAACCGAAAACCGATAAACTAAACTGATAATATGTAAAACCCAACCGAACCGACCGATGCACACCCCTAGCAACAATAGACGAGACTGTCCACAAACCTCCTATAATACCCAGCCTAGCCCAAGAAGCTCCTAATGTTGATTGGAGTCGCGGGTCTAGGCCACTTCTTAACTGCCTCAACTTTCTGTAGGTCTACCTTGATTCCCCCCCACTAGAAACTATGTGTTTAAGAAAGGTCACAACGCTTAACCAAAACTCACACTTAGAAAATTTTACATACAATTTTTGATCCTTAAGAGTCTCCTACACCATTCGGAGGTGATTGGCATGATCCCCCTCACTCTTAGAGTACATCAAGATGTAATCAATGAAGACTACAACAAAAAAATCTAGAAACTGCCTGAACACCTGATTTATAAGATCGATTAACACAACCAGGGCATTAGTCAACCCAAATAACATAACCAAAAACTAACAGTGGCCATTCTAGGTTCAGAAAATAGTCTTAGAAATATAAACCTCCCTAATTTTTAATTGATGAAAACCCGGATGAAGATCAATTTTTGAGAAACACCTAGCATCCTAAAGCTGATCAAAAAGGTCATCAATCCTAAGAAGAGGGTACTTATTTTTTATAGTAACCTTATTCAGCTGGCGATAATCTATACATATTTGAACAGACCCATCTTTTTTTGCATGAAAAGTACACGAGCACCCCATTGAGACACTAGGATGAATGAAAACTTTATCCAGAATATCTTTCAATTGCTCTTTAAGTTCCTTTAGTTCAGCTGGAGCCATCCTATAAGGAGAAATGCAAATAGGATGGCTATTTAGTAGAAGATGAATCCCAACTATATTTCTCCATATGGTGGAATTCCAAGAAGATCATCAGAAAAAAACTTTAAGAAATTCATTAACCATAGGGATCGATTACAAAGGACTTTCAGAGTTAGAATCCTTAACCATAACTAGAGGATAAAGACACCCTTTAGAAATCAATTTCTGAGCTTTAAACTATGAGATAAACCTCTCCATGGGTACTATAGAACTCCCCTCCCATTCTAATACCGGTTCATTTGGAAAGTGAAAACTGACCTTTCAGGTCCTACAATCTAGAGAAGCATAACGCGAATAAAGCTAAACCATCCCCAAGATTACATCAAAATCCACCATATCAAGTTCTATCAAATCCACCAACGTCTCTCTATGAAAGATGGACACCACACAACCCCTATAGATTTTTCTAGCAATAATAGACCCATCCACCAGAGTAGACATCAAAAAGGGATCAGCAATATTTCCAGGATCAAATCTAAAGTGTATAATCATATAAGAGATAATATAAGATAGGGTAGAACCAGGATCAACCAAATAATAAACATCATAGGAGAAGAGCTGTAACATAACAGTAATAACATCTAGGGATGACTCAAATTCTTAGCAAGTAGCAAGTGCATAGAGATAATTTCAGCCATTGCCTATACCAAAAGTGTCGCCCTTAGGTGCAGGAGCGGAAAAAGTGATAATCGAGACCTTATGAGATGCAGAGTTAACCCTACCTAAAGGACAATCTTACTGCATATGACCAAGATGACCATAATTATAGAACTAATTTTTCCTCTCCATACAATATCCATGGTGAAGCTAACTATAAAAATGGCAAGGAGGGTAAGATGTGGCTGAATGAGCTCTACTAGCCTCAGACTGGGCACCCTATACCTTAGGACCACTATTGGCCTAAAAGAGATGATCACCTGAAGGCTTAGGATAAGTAGCACCGGAAGATGGCAAACAAATGCAAATTTCTCCATTTTTTTCTTAGTCTATTATCTACCATCTCTCCTACTGTTCTGCTAATTATTACCCTAATCTGCATATCTAAACTTCTTGCTCTGCCTCTCTCCTATCTGTACCTATTTCTTTTTTACTTCCTCTATCTGCTGTATATAAACCAACAACCTAGATATGTCCATATCATTATTCAATATAGCAACCTTACACTCTAACACCAAATCATGGGACAAACTAGAAGTAAACTTCCTTATCTGGGACCTCATACTCTACACTAGATCAGGAGCATAACGAGACAATGGATGGAAATTCAGTGCATACTCATTAACATTTATCTTACATTACTTTAACTTTAGAAACTCTTTAGCCTTAGCTTCTCTTAATGAAACACCCTGGATTTTAGCCCTTGAAAATTCCTTGAGCTTTGAGTTCAGTACCATGGTTATGACTGGACCTCTAGAGCCGTAAGGTGTCCTTATGAATTATTGGGTTGAGTGGATTGATTCTTCTTTGATTATGAGTGGCTCACTAAGAGCCATAGTAAGATATTATGAGTCATTAGGTGTAATCTTAGGGTGTCCAGTGTAAGTCCTAAATTGGGTTCTGTGTTGACTTTGATTGTACCTTACGAGTCATAGGGTCCCATTACGAGTGGTACCATTGAATCATAAGGATAACCATGTAGGGTGCCTTTATACATTAGTTGTGACTCATGGTGATGAGTCGTAAGGAGAGGTTACGAGTCAAGGGGTTGACTTGTAATCAAAGGCGACAATTTTTGAGCCTTTAAGTTGAGGACATTCTAGATATTTCCCCTCTTACCCAATAATGTGCTATAGAAATATAGAGCTTTAGATGCTTAAAAAAATGAAATTATGCAAGTTTTTGAGGTTTTTTTGCTAGATATGATATGTTTTGGGTATGTTTTGCAAGAAATCATATTTTGGATGCTAAGTTCATGAAAAAGATGAAAAAGGTGTTTTTGGATACGTATTAGCAATTATGGATATTCGAGATGCTTTTCGGCTTATTCGTGATCAAAACAAGTGTAGAAATTATGGAAGAGCTAAAAAGATGACTCCCAACACTTGCTAAGACAACATGTGGATCGCAATTGGTACATGTGGACCGCGTGTGTGCAAAGCAAGTGCCAGAAGTCTACAATCCTGAGATCTAACTTATAGGAAATTTTAGTCTGGTACTTGCGGTTACCACTTGCGCCGTCCCTGCTGGCTACAAGTACAACCTACACCTAAGGACAGGGCACAATTAGGGACCATAAGTGGCCATCGACCCTTTTTTCTCCTATTTTATTCGGTCTTTGATTTTAGGATTTCCTCATGTACTATAAATACCCTTTATCTGTTTTTAGTAAAAGTAATGCACTTTTGATACTTACAAATATAGTTTGCTTTCGAGATCCGACTTTGGTGTTGGAATTCTTGTATTGATTTTAGTTGATTAATTCAATTACAATTTTTTTTTCTACATATTATTATTGTGATTTCATCTATGCTTTCAATCATAAATGTTATTGATTATTTCATAAGCATGAACGGCTAAAGAAAACCATAGCTAGGGTTATAGAAACCCTGGGATTGATGAAGTAAGGGAAGTACTATTATTGTTCTAAACTGATACCCATCTATGCATTGTTTTATCTTCACTTTAGTAGTTATTTTAGCGGTGGCCAACGTTAAGACCCTGACTAGATTATTGGTACTTACTCTAAAAGAGGAGCGGTGACTAGGAAAAGATAATTACAATAGTAATTTGAAGTTTAATTGTTGATCCATGATACTTGGTATTATCTAAGTAAGATGATTAGCAATCATCTAATAACTAGAGACTCAAAAGGTAATAGTTAATTAGGATCAAGATAAGGGTTAGTAAGGAAACATACTAAGACTCAAAAGGTAAAGGATGAAATCCAGCTGCTCATCCAAAAGACTTTAGATGGTACATAACTTATCAGATTCTGCATGCAAGGTTTTAGATTGGTTCAACGATTCTAGTGTTCACCTATACTAATTACAACCTAAGTTGGTATTTGATCTTTGTTTGATATTGCTATTCAAATCCCCCATTTACTTTTCCAATTTTTGCTCGTTAATTATAACATCTTAATCCACAAGTCCATGTATTCCTTTGAGATTTGACCCCGACCTTTGTTGGGTTACTATATATTAGCAACTGCAATCATCTTCGGAGTGACTGTGTAGCTTGTGTATTATAAGATTTGAGTGTCATTGTTAGAGAATACGGTGTTGAGTTGTGAATTGAAGTTATTGCAGTTTTTAGGTCTTTTTATTTTATTCTTAGTTGGGTATGCGTAGATGTATTCCTAGCATATGGAGTAGAGGCAATCCCTTACTCCCATTGAATTCGAATCCAGAGAGGATCCTACAAACACCTAGTAGTACGACAGAGCCAAAGAGAGATAATCTTCCTAAAAAATTTCATGATGATGTGCCTCCCACTCCTCTTAAATGAGTTTAGGATATTATTTACCAGTAGACGGAGGTGCTGTTAGCAAAAGCTGTTAAACAGAGAAAGGAAGAAGAAACTCACCACTTAGCTCAAGAGGCAGATCTAGCTGTGCATCAACCTAAAACAGACCACGGAGAAGCACTCAGTGGAAACCATAATAGAGTTTGAGGTGGCCAAGACCATGTGGTCCCTGCATACCAGTACTTGCAACCATATAATGATAATGAAGTGGATCTGGGGTCTGTTGAGCCGACATAAACTGGTGCCATTATTCCTCATGTTTTACCCCCAGGCATTAAGTTTAATATATCGAATGCTATAATTAAACTCTTATACATGAAAGATATGTTTTCTAGGTTTGCTAACAATGATGCAAACATGCATCTAGCCAATTTTAATGGAATTTGCACTTCACATACATATGTAGGGGGTGAATTAGGAGGCATTTAGATTGAGGTTGTTCACTTTATCGCTTACAAGAAAAACATCTTTACGGTTAGGGGAACTTCTAAAATGATCTATCACTATATGGAATGAGTTGCACAAATAATTCTTGAACCAATTTTTTTCTCTATCCAGGACGTTGCAGCTTAAGGATAAGATCTATAATTTTAGGCAGCTGCAGTCTAAGTCCATATATGAGTCTTAGTTCAGGTTCAATAAGAAGTTGAGTATGGTTCCCAACCATCAGATTTCAGGGACAAACTTATTGGAGTTATTCTATATATCCCTGACCATCAGTTCCAGAGCTATGATAGACACTATCTCTGGAGGAGCTTTTATAAGATTAAACTAGGAGGTAGCTTTTGATATTCTAGACCAAATCTTTCTCACTAATAAAGGGTGGAAAACTCAAGAGGTTGAGAGAGAGAGGTTCTGGCAATTTCACCATTGGAGCTGGTAGTGACTAGAGAGTAACTGATGATTCGATATCACAAGAGATTATGCTACTGGGGATCGATCTTGGGTTGCTAGAAAAGTAGTTCGTGACCGTGAAATCTAAGAAATTCATACATTAGGATCATAGGGTATGACTTTTAGAGCTTATGAGTCTACATTAGAAGAAGAGGCTAGGTATTCAGAACATCAGTTAAAGGGTTTTTTAGCCCAAGGGCAAGGAAACCAAGGTCAGAATTCCTATAATGACATACATAGAGACTGTAGTAGGGATATATATGATGACTTAAGATAGAGAGATGATTACAAGGAGAAGGGAAAAATGTACATTCTGCCTGGTAGACGAGATACAAAATTAAGAATGGAAGAAATATTGTCTAAACTAGTGAAGGGTCAAGAAAATTAGGAGAACAACCTTAAGGAGATTAAGGATGACATTTCAGGGTTGACCCAGAAGGTTAAGTCTTATCCCACTACTATTAAGTAGTTGGAGCACCAGTTCGGGTAAATGTCTGCTATGATCAAATAGAAATAGCCTGTTACTCTTTCGAGTGCAAAAGTTCAAAGTCCACCAGCTATAAGTCATTGTCAAGATATCACCACTAATTGTGGTTCCACTATTGATGATCCCCTATTTCTACTATTGAGGAGTTAAAAATTGATAGCATTGATAGCGATGAGACACCTGAGGCAGAGTCTGAGAAATCGACATGGGGTGATATTGATTTTGAGTATGATAGTGGTGAAGATTAGGTCGTTGAGACCAATGATCATGTTCACCCTTATAATTTGACTCTTTTCTTACCAATAGTAGAAAAGAAGAAGGATCCCAGAGCAGTCACTATTCTGTGTTCTATTGGACTTTTAATGTTATGCAAGTTTTATATGATTTAGGATCAATAGTAAATATGATGACATTGGTTGTGTACAAGCTGTTGAGGATGGGGGAACTAAAAAACTATTGATGGCTGACTCATCTATGAAGAAACTTGTAGGTGTTTTGTGTGACATAGAAGTAAGGGTGGCATCCCTTATATTCCCTATTGATTTCATGGTTCTTGATTATGAGGTGAATTGTCAAGTCCTCATTATATTGGGTAAAACTTTTCAATCCACTGGTAGGATATTGATTGATATGGACTTGGGGGATATCACCTTCTAATTGAATGATGAGTAAGTAGTGTTTGATATATATCTGATAATGTAACAACCTGACGATATGCGAGTAGTGTCTGTAATAGAGACTACTGATGAGGATTTTGTTATAGAGACCAGTGTACCAAATTTATCAGATGTTGATGAGAGATATGTGAAAGATTGGTTTGTAGAGATTGAGATGTCGGATCTTGGACATATGAGAGAAGAGGTTGATATCTTATGAGCAGAGGTGTGCTCTCTCACTAAGAGCCACACATTAGTCATCCCTTCAGTTGTATCACTAATTATTCAACTTTAACCTTTGCATGGTCCAAAATATTTTGATTTATTCACAAGGGATGATGTGTTAATCCCCGTAGTTGGGACAAAGAGAGGCCGAGAAGGGGATTTGCAGAATCCAGACATGCCATATGAGCAAGTCCTAAAAAGGGCAACCCATGATTTAATGGAGACTGCGTTTCTTAATAGGAAGAGGATTTCCAAGATAGTTGCGAGTGAATATTGTCATAGTGAATTGCCACCACCTTGGCCTCCATTAGTGGATATACCCTAATGTTGGGTGTATTTATGCACTCTAGTGTTACTATTCTAGCTTATTTAGCCTAGCTTTGAGGATAATTTGTGTGCTTTATGTGTTAATATGATATAAGCAAGCATATAAGTGTTCATGAATGTTATTTCAATTGCTAAAAGAGTTTTCAAACAAGTTTGCATTTAATTGAGTCATTTAGAGTCTAGTCGAGAAAACTAGTCTTACTAGTTTGAGCTAGTTGTTGTCTTAGTTGATCTCGATAGATTTTTAACTTATATAATAAGTTACTATTGTTTCATTGTGTAATTATTTCAGTAACAATTTTTTTAAACTGTGCAATGTTCAATTAGAATTAGCCAAGAGTCAACAATACGTATTAGCATAAAGTGGTCGAGATAGCACTTAGATTGAACTTTTAGCTTGTTGTTCTTGGTAGGTTTATGTATTGAGATCTAATTCATGGTGTTTGATGTTGTCGGATGTTTTTGGAGTTGATTATGGTGGTTAATTGATGTGGAAAGAGCTGGAATTCAAAGCAAAAGAACACTATAAGGCATGGAACAAGAAGTTGGATGTGGAACACTTAGAATATATTTTTGATGCACCTTCCAGTAAAAGCATGTTGATATACCCGCGATGCTTAATGTACATCAGTGATTCAATGCCTTAGAAAATATTTGAGGAGTAACTTCCGTAGGCTACCCGTGATATGGGTACGTCGCCTACACCATTGCGGTGGAGTTGAGCATGCGGTGCCCCCTCTATAGCCATGCTACCATGCACGCATTGCCTGCATCATTTTGGGGATCATATACCCACTTCTCCTGCTATATTCCCATGATCAAATATACATGAAGTCCTACTCCTCGACAACTTGTGATTGGCTAATTGTAAATACAATACAACGTACACATTAAGGATCATCTTTGGATGTCTTGGAACATCAAGGAGATTTTACAACACGTTTTATTAGGTTTTACATTATTACTTTAGATTTCTTTTAGATTATATCATGCATTCAACCTTTTGGATCATGATTATGACTATGAGTGGCTAGAAACCTCCTTTTCGGGGTTAAAGCCAAGAACATGAATATTATTGTTTTGAATTAATTTTGTTTAATTTTCTTATCATTGTTGGTTGTTTGTTTATTCTTGATTTAATTATTTTGAGGTTTGATTACCCTTAGAATACATCAATTGTCAACCTTGTGATCTCGGAAGAGGGAGTAGGGAGATAGGACTTGGGAATAAACAAAGATTGGTTCTTATTTCTTTATAAAATAAGAAATTTGAATTAGTGTCTAGGACATGGATGTACTTAGATGACTTACTTAATTCAAACGTAGGATGATAGCTTTAAAAACTTAATTGAATTATTATATCCCCACTCAACGATGTAGTTATAATGTCCAAATTAGGTAAAGGATTAGAGGTCGGGAGACCATGATCATGCAATTAACCCTATGAATCAACAACCAAGATAAGCGATTTAACGAATGAAGTTCAATAATATAGTATGATCATTTGAAGTGCTTTAACCCTGGGCATTATCCTATTTATTTTTCAAGACTCTTATTTGTGCATTATTTACTTTACTTGCAATTTACAATCTTCCAAACTCCTTTTGGTTGTGCTTGCATCAATTAAATCTAAATTGTGGACTAGAATTGAATCGTCGTTAGATCAAGTCCCTATAGGATCGATATCCAGCTTTTTTGAAGGCCACTTTACTACTTGATAGACCATGTACACTTGCGTGTATGCTTGGGTACTGTCATACCCTCATCTGGGGAAGATCATGACATGGGCGCTTAGTACGTCCTAGGTATGTTCTCACTTCCCTCTATTTTACTTCATTTTAGTGTATTGAGGATAATGTATAGTTTTTGGTTGGGGTGGGACAACTATAGTCACCACAAATTTTTGTTGTCGTGCTTCTTTTCCTATTGATTGTGGTATAGTTGTAGAACCGACATAACTAGGATAATTGGTGTCGTATTGTGTTTTGTTTTGTATTGTGTTTTATTTTTATGTAACTAGGAGATTTTTAAGTATTTAGGGAGTTATCATGTTTTTATGGATTTTTGAGAAAAATGATACCCCTCTAAAATTTTGCTTTAGAACTGTGTGAATGTATATATGTGTGAACATTGTGGATCTTATTATGGCATTAGGATTAGGGGCATGTTAATCACTTGCCGACAATTACATGAACCAGAGGATAGTAGCTTGTAATACTGACTCTGTACTATGTGTGTATGATATGCTACTTAGTTACCTTTGTGTGTTGAATTCAGAACTTGCCTATTTAGTCTTGCCTTGGTTAAAGGATAGTCGGTTAGGAAAGGATCGTAGGCCATTTTTGAGTTTAGTCCACTTTTAGCCTAAATAACCTCCTATGTGTAAAATGGTATATCTTGATAGACTATTTTTCTTGTTACATCTTTCACCTTACCATTTGTATTACAACAAACCTGTTTTGCCCTAGACCTCCTTGGACATTTTGCACCTAAAAACACTTGTTATGTTTTTTTGCCTGAGGACATGCAAACATTCTAAGTTGAGGGTGTTGATGTGCTATAGAAATATATCACTTTTGATGCTTAAAACTATGAAAATATGCAAGTTTCTGAGGTTGTTTTATTAGATATGATGCATTTTTGGTATGTTTTGTAGGAAATCATGTTTTGGATGCTAAGTTCATGGAAAATATGAAAAGGGTATTTTTGGCTACTTATTGGAGAAATTATGGATGTTCGGGACACTTTCCTACTTATTCGTCATGAAAACATGTGTGAAAATTAAAGAAGAGCTGGAAAGATGACTCCTAGCACTTGCTAAGTCAACATATGGACCGCCATTACTTGGGTAATTTATTCATTAGGATTACATTTGGCATCATAAGAGAGGCATCATTTTATATGTCACTCCATCCTTATCAACAATATCATAGATATTCTTTGACGTATATGTGGTCCGCATGTGGGAAAATCAAGTGCCAAAAGTCTAAAATCCTGAGAGCTAATTTGTAGGAAATTTTGGTCTCACACTTGCGGTAGCCACTTGCACCCTCCCTACTGGCCACATGTACTACCTGTGTCAAAGGACAAGGTGCAAGTAGGGACCATAAGTGGACACCAACCCTTTTTTCTCCTATTTCATTTGGACTTTGATTTTAGGGTTTCCTCATGTACTATGAATACCCTCTATACGATTTTAGTAGATGTAATGCACTTTTGATACTTACAAACATATTTTAATTCTGAGACTTGACTTTGGTCTTGGAATTATCTTGTATTGATTTTAGTTGATTAATTCAGTTATGATTTGGATTTTTCTACCTGTTATTATTGTGACTTCATCTATGCTTTTGATCATTAATGTTATTGATTATTTCAAAAGCATGAGCGACTAAAAAAATCCCATAGCTACAGTTGTGGAAACCCTGGCAGATTAATGAAGTAGGGGAAGTGCTATAGTTGTTATGAATTGATACCCATGCATGCATAGTATATATTTACTTTAATAGTTATTTTAAGGTGGCCAATGTTATGATCTAAACTAGATTATTGCTACTTACTCTAAAAGAGAAGTAGTGATTAGGTAAACATAATTACAATAGTAATTTGAAGTTAAACTGTTTATCCATGCTACTACGTATTATCTAAGTAATATGGTTAGCTATAACTTAACAATTGGAGACTCAAAAGGTAATAGTTAACTGGGATCAAGAAAAGGATTAGTAAGGCGACATCTTGAGACTCAAAAGGTAAAGGGTGAAATCCATCTGCTCATCCAAAAGCCTGTAGATAATACATAACTTGTCAGATTCTTCATGCAAGGTTCGGGTTTTTTCTACAAAGCACAATAAGCCTATGGAGTTGAGAAGCCAAGGGGAACACAATTCTAGTGTTCACCAATCCTGATTATAACTGAATTTGATATTTCCTCCTTGTTCAATATTGCTATTCTAATCCCCCTATTTACTTTTCTAGTTTTTGCCCGTTGATTACAACATCTGAGATCCACAATTCTACGTATTCCTTTAGGATTCAACCCCAACCATTGTTGGGTTACTATATTTGATAGTGACCACAATAATCTTTGGACTGAAGGTGTATCTTGGGGGTTATCACCCAACTTAAAACCTAATAGCAGTCACCTATACCATTGAAATTGATAGAGGACGGTCATTGTTAATAGCTCAACTTATGTTGAGGTCTAATCCACGTGGAGTGAAATTAGAATTCTAGTCTTATGAGTGTTAAATGCTATTAATATGCTACCCACAACGTGAATAAAACGAAATGCATAAATAAAAATGCGGGGAGAGGGGTTGGTTTGGAACATATTTATCAATAGAAACTCAAGTCAACAAAGTGAACAACAATTGTGATTTAAATTCGATATGAGAAGAATTTGGAGATTATGTCTACCTAAGGGCAAGTAATGCATGGGTGCATGAAGATTTAGTGTACATGTTACTTATCAATAATATGGTAGGCTAGTTCTAAGATCCTTGAGTCTAGTTTATCAACTAAACCTCAAGAATTTCACTTATTGACCCTTTCGAGTACCTAACAAGTGTGTCAAATTTCAGCCACCCATTACCACAATTGGGCAAGATATAGTCAACTTCTTAATCACCCTTATATCTAAGATAGTGAAAATCAGCAAACCACATCCACTAATTGTCTACTATCACCTTGTCACCCATATCCCTCTATCAAGGATGATATGGGTTCCAAAAGTTCACCCAAACCCCTCTTTTCAAGGATGGTTTGAGGTTTCAAGAGTTTGGAGTTTTCACCCACAAACCCATTTTGGATATTTCAGGCTTTCACCCACAAATTCCAACTAATTTAACCAAGCAATTGCAAATCCCGTCATAAAAAAACTAGCATATAGAAAAATACATCACAACCCACACATAATTGCATCTTAGTTCAATATATTCCCAAGATAATGAAAGCTTAGCTACTCACAAAGAATAGAGAGAAAAATATACCATAAGGATTGTTCAAAACATTCTTTCTTCAATATGGAGGGTAAAATAAGGGAAGTAAAGTTCAGATGGTTTGGTCATGTGATGATGAGGGGCACAGATGTCCCAGTTCATAGGTATGAGAGGTTGGCCTTGGATGGTTTCAAGCGGGGTAAGGGTAGATTGAATAAATATTTGAAAAAAATGATTAGACGTGACATGGAGAAGCTATATCTTACTGAGGACATGACCCATAATAGGATAGTACAATGGAAAAATAATAGGATTGTAATGACCCGAGACTACCCCCTAGTCGTCACACGATGCTTAGGACCACAAGTGATCCCAAGATAACCCTTATACTGGCATAAATCATGAGCAACTGAATAAAATATGTAAGTCTGAAAGAAGTAAGTGGAAGATACGTCTTTTCTGAGTATGATCAAAACAAACTATATTAAAATGATTACAACTCTGATTATATAAAACAGGACTGAAATAAAATACACAACTCTGCTGACTGTCTATTAAGCCTCTACCAGTATTAACTATTGGTAGTCGGTTCATGACCCCCAACTATCCAAAATCAATACAACTGAAAGAATAAAGAAAATACAATACTACACAAATTTTGACTGACTAGAGCCCTTGAATCAAAAGAACTCATCACCTGCTGACTGAAAGCTGCAACTGTTTGATTCTGATATGCTTACTACAACTTGTACCTAAATTATTAAACAATGAGCACATAGACGTATATGTGGATCACTACTTTTTGAATATACTGAGTATATAGGGGTGAATGCATTAGTAAAATGTTAATGCAATAATTCAAATAGACTTCAAAACAACATGCTAAATGTGAGTGACTCACGTTGGCTGGAATGATAAAAAATGAGATATCATAAGTCATTGAGCAATAAGGCGTAAAGAAATTCTTGTGAGCCACCACACTTAGTTCTAATAATCTGTTCTCTTGTTCTATTCTTCAAATCATGCAAGCTAAGTGGAAAGGGCTCACCTGTATTAATCTTAAAACTTAAAGTTGAAAATCTGATAACTGAAGTTTTAGGTAATATAATATTTGAGTAAATTCTTGTGAGCCTTTACACTTAGTTTCTAAAACTACTTTGTTATTCTGTTTTAATAATTAGGGACTTTGGGAGGCTTTTCTAATCAACATACACTATATGAGCCGTCATGGAGTCCAACGTCATGTTCCCCTTTGGGGAAAACCTCACGTTGGGGAGAGGTGTTAGACTCTTGTAAAGGAGTATAACTTTGTCTAAAGTGATCACTATCTTAGACCACTATGGGCAGTTAATCTCAATTCTACCATGGCAAGTAGTTCTGGTCATGAGACCTTGGAATCATACCTAACTCGGTGCTAAATACTACTCCCATTCTTTTGCTTAGAACTTTAGGAAATCCATCTTAAAATAGCACAAGGGTTTGTAATGAAAACTAGTTGTTTGTAATGAAAACCAATTATTCTTCTCTTTATTTAAATCTCAAATTGTATGAACAATATGGATTCCTTATCTTAGCTTAGGATCAAACGATCAACTTTCTTTCTTAAATATTGGTACACAACTCATAAAAAAGGCTTAAAATCATAATCCAGTTTTGAAACTTATGGATCAAAACTTGAGCATGCGTAATCTTGATGCACTTAAAGCCTTTAAATCTCATTCTTTCTTTCACATAAACTTGCAACATAATATCATGATCAAATCTCAATTGAAAATCTTTAAATCCAAAGTATAAATATATGAGAACAAACATGCACTTTAACATTAAAGCACTTTATATATTCATAAACTCAAAACAAGATAATTTGGGTATGAACCCTAATATGAAATTCATGAAATCTTAACTTAAAGCAAGTTTTGGGAACAAGGATGAAAGAAAACCCTTTTTCATAACCTCACATACGTTAATAGACTTGATTGGATGTAGAGAACTTGACTTTGAAACCCTAGGAGATGATCTTGAAAGCTTTCTTGAGATTCTTGGATTAGGGAACTTAATTCTTGGTTTCTTTCTTGAAGAGGATGAATTGAATTCTTGGATTCTTGAGGTGAAACCCTAATCTTGACACATTTCTTGGGATATCTTGGATTGAAAGGCGTGATTTCTTGTCTTGAAAAAATCCTAATTTATCCTCGATCTTAAGAGTGGAGAGGATTATGAGAGATGATAAACTGATATTTTATCAGTTAATAGAGTTTAATGCTTGATTTAAGTCATGGGAGGTGAGGAAAAAGACCAAAATACCCCTCCAAATCTGAATGGGAATTGCTGAATTTCATGGGTGACGACTTGGGCTGATAAGTTATCACATAGGTGATGGACCATCACCCCAGATCATCGCTTGGAATCTGGAATTGATGTTTTCCTGCCTAAGGCTGACGACTTGGGCTGATAAGTCGTCATATAGGTGATGGCCCATCAGCTCAGGTCGTCACTTTATTGACAGGCTGACATGCTGGAGTAAAATGGATATCACTTCTTGCTCCGATATCGGATTTAGGTGAAACCAAATGTGTTGGAAATAAGATTCAAAGATATTTCATTTAATATTAGGTAGAACATGTAACTATTTATGTACAAGGAGTAATGGTCATTTAAAGTTGACTCAAGCTAAATCATTCACTAAAACATAATCAATAGAAACGTCCTCAACTCGTCTTTGAGTTAGGAGATATTTATGACCTCAATTCATATCCAAAGGTATTCCCACACTAGATAATTGATCATCATACATATATTAACAAGGAATAATTGGGTTCAAGTCCATACATATAGGGACAACGATTTAAATTCTAGCCCTAAAAATGCGGGGTGTTACATTATCTTCCCCTTGGAATCATTCGTCCTCGAATGATGGGTAGGAACTTATTGAAACATTAAAAACACAGAATAATTTAAACCTGACGTGTGTGACAATGAAGGATATAACTGAGCTGAAATTTAAAAAAAAATTCTATCATGAAGCTGATTTCTAAGCTGACTTGACTTTACTGACTACAAGGAACTAATTTATGCTGGGAGTTCAGAACTCACTTGAAGTTTCTATGATACAATAATTAATATAGAATAGTGAGGTGCTAACTGATATATTAAAATTTCGAAGAGTTACTAGGGATGGAATAAAGTATATAATTTCTCATTTAGAAATAATCCCTCAACAAGACACGTATAAGAATTAAAGGAAAGGGGCTTTATGGCATCACCAAGTACATTATGCAAGCACAAAAATGAGGTAACAAGACCAAGGTCGCATAAAGGTATTTCAATGTCTGAGATGGAATACTTGGAACGATGAGATCATGTACTGAGCACTTATCAACTGGGTCATGACTAAATATTTGAATCTGTAACATAATGCTTGGACTAAACTAAATTTGTAATTTGCATAAATGCAAACATTTTACCTCATGGAATGGCCATACTCAGGAAACTTTGGGTAGTACGACTAAATGGAAAGTTGGAAAACTATAAGAGCTTATATGCTTGATTGCTAAACTGGATTGCAAGCTATACAAATTGAATCATACTGAAAGCTAATTCTCAACTGGAGTATTTTTTTCAATGCTCTTTCTAATAAGTTCTAATAATATTGGGGAGCAAGGAATTATTGGGAATAATTTGAATAAGATATATGAATAAGGAGTCGTAACATGGTTATAACTCTGTAACATGGGACATAGACATATAACTCATAAGTTAGGATAGGATTACTAGGCCTTAGGCAGAGGAACTTCTTACTTTCAAGCTTGGCAACACCTCTCAAATGATCCCTCAACTATACTTAAAATTACAAGATACAACATGCCACACCATAATACTAGTCTAAACCACATGATTAAATCTTCTATGTCTTTTTTAGAGCTCACAGCCTAAGCATAACATGCCTTACCACTTCAATGACTAATTCTGAACTCTTACTATGGATTCACTAGAGTATACTGCATTCCTCCACTTACATCCCAACATGACATTCAAGCCTATCATTATATCAACATATGAACTTCAAGACAACCACCCATAAAGTCACACTTATCATATTCTCTAAACCTCTATCAACAACAACTTTCTTGCACTATGCATTAAGAAGACATACCCATAATTCTCAACTAACTATAACATATACCAAAGGTTTACCTCAATACTACCTTATCCTCTAGCCTTTGATAGAAAAACATAAATAATCTTTCTTAATAAGGGTCATCAACTCCCTCTCATCTAAATCATTTCTTATCCATTATCATCACCACTATCTTAAGATAATAAGAGGTCACTGAAGGGCTAACATATGAGGACCTAAAGCACAAAAAAATACTATACATAACTTTGACTCTTAGCTAAGTCCTGAGGAATAGAATGTCAAAGGCATGGATTCATTAAAGAGATCCAAACTAAGGATATACAGGATATAAATCTAAATTTCACTGATCATTAAGATTGTTGCATGAGTACATAAGTCATGAGTTTCATGACCTAAATTTGGAGTTCATAATTTAGGGTATATGACTCTGACTACTGAGTGAACTGGAGTTCCTTATACTGGGAATTGGAAATGTACATGATTTTTCTATAAGGTACATAAATATGAACTGTGGTCATGGAGCTGACACGTAAGGCCTGAGTAGATATCGTGTTAACTAAAGTATAAGACTTTGTACTGAGATGATATGGGTTAGGCATAATCCTTCCTTATTGCTTTTATACACTACACTTACATTACTACTAGAATATGGAAGCTTAACTTGGTTACTCATTATACCATCTCCCCCTTAGCTTTAAGCCATCACTCTAAGTCTGTGGGACCCTCTACTAAAGTCTAATCTAAACTGCAATCACTTAACTCTAGAGTCTGGGGTGTAAAAATACACATAAAAATAATTAAACTTACCCTGAAAGATTATTTATAACACCCACTGCTACTCCCTCCTTCTGAGCTTCAACTCCTGGATTCCTATAGCCCCAAAAAATCATCATGTAATAACTTGTACACTTACTAGCTAGAAATCTTCATGAGTATCACCATACCCTAAGTTCACACTATCTAGAGCTCCAACTCTTATTTCTATTAGCTCTATCCTCAAAGATTCAAACTTAGATTCTAACACATACTATGGATATCCCCAAACCTTTAACGAATCATACTAACTTCATTCTTGGTCACGCTCTTATCCTTAACTTCCTTTAGCTTTAATAGTCATCATCATAGACTTACACTCTATCAACTCGACAAACATACTTGCCTCACAAAATACATAATCATAGACTACCAAAGTCACATTTCTATGCTTACATTTTCCCCTAATCGTAAGAATCAAAATCATACTTAAAAGACCCAACACCATCTATCCATAATTCCTCAAATCATCTACTACGAACACCATGTACGCTATAGCTAGCTTTCTTCTACTTAACCACTCTAGGGTACTATTACCCACACACAATACTTAATAAACTTTTAAAAAAATAATGCAGCCCCATATCACCATGGGTACACCTATACATCATACTTAATTATGAATACATGAACTTACCTTAACATACCTTGTTCAAGCCTACTATATCATTTCTATATAACTAGCATCACTAACTACACAATCGTTACTTCCACCTTGATGATCATCCACTATTAAAACTTAACGTCTAGTGATAAACATGATTTACAACCCAGCCTCACATATTTTTCTCACTTGGAAGCTATAAAACAAAGTATCAAGAAACACTAGTTCACTAGAACCTTATAACAATGATAATCGATCATAATCTTAAGACATACCTTATAAAAATCTGTTAATGCATCCTTATTCTACACATTACAACTATTCACCCATCTATACACCTAAATATCTTTCTTAGATCTATAAGCCTAAATTCACAATACTCAACTACCCAATACTTTCATCAATAACCTATACTTTTCTAACACAACAAATACCATCAATAACTCTTTTCATACTTCAAACAAACAATAATTCACCTTAACTAATAACTTCTTCTCTACCTACAACCAAGTAATCTGTACCATATTCATTACCTCTAAACTAACACACAAGGACATATCACCTTACCACTAACTCAATCGTATACAAAAGTTCATTTATACACATTCGATCAAATGCCATTACCACCTCTCTTCTCACTATACTTCTATACCATACTTCTAACTATAAGAAAGTTCTACTACTTATGAATCATAACACTCTAGGTTTCAATATCTCTTCAATACAAACTTTATTCAACAATCTAGGTTCATACTATATCCTCTTATGAGATCTATCTATATCGAAAGAATAATGAGGAATCTAAATACATATCTTTTTTTGTCTTAACTGAAGAACTCATAAGGGTGAGGACGTAAGCTTTCAACTTGGGGAACTTATAACACACTAGCAAGCTCCTCTCAAGCACCTTGTGTGACTTCTGAAGTTACTAATAGTAAATCTGAGAGCGTTATCTTGGGAGGAATTATAACTTACTAATCATGTTATCTCAAGAATAATACATAGATGGAGAAGAATAGATGGACACACGAATCCATAGAAGTTTCTAATGGAACAACTTTATAGCACAATCTAGAGTATGAAAGAAAAGAAACTTTTTGTAAATGCCCTGTAGCCTCTCGAGGAAAAGTACAAATGTCTCTATACCATTCCGCAAGACTTCACTAGACATGGCTTCACAGACACCCTAGGGAACTTAAACATTATTACCTGATACTAAGTTTGTAATGACCTGAGACTACCCCCTAGTTGTACACGATGCTTAGGACCACAAGTGATCCCAAGCTAACCATTATACTGGAATAATTTATGAGTAACCGAATAAAATACACAAGTCTAAAAGAAATAAGCGAAAGATACATCTTTTCTAAGTATTATCAAAACAAACCAGATTAAAATGATTACAATTCTAATTATATAAAACAAGACTAAAATAAAATACATCTCTAATAACTGTCTATGAAGCCTCTACCAGTATTTACTATAGGTAGTCAGGACATGACCCCCAACTATCCAGAATCAATACAACTGAAAGAATAAAGAAAATAAAATACTACACAAACTTTGACTAACTCAAGACCTTGATTCAAAAGGACTCATCACCTGGTGACCGAAAGCTACAACTATTTGATTCTAATATATACGCTTCAACTTGTACCTACATTATTAAACAATGTAGCGCATAGACGTATATGTAGATCAGTAATTTTAGAATATACTGAGTATATGAGGGTGAATGCATAAGTAACACTATAATGCAATAATTCAAATAGACTTTAAAATAGCATGTTAAATATGAGTGACTCACTTTGGCTGGAATAAAAAAAATTGAGAAATCATAAGTCATGAGCAATAAGGTGTAAATAAATTCTTGTGAGCCACCACACTTAGTTCTAATAATTTGTACTCTTGTTATATTCTTCAAATTATGCAAGCTAAGTGAAAAGGGCTCACCTGTATCAATCTTAAAACTTAAAGCTGAAAATTTGATAATTGAAGTTTTAGGTAATATAATATTTAAGTAAATTCTTGTGAGCCTTTACACTTAGTTTCTAAAACTATTCTGTTGTTCTGTTTTAAGACTTAGGGCCTTTGGGAGGTTCTTCTAATCGATATACACAATGTGAGCCATTATGAAGTCCAACGTCATATTCCCTTTAGGGGAAAACCATACGTTAGGGAGAGGTGTTAGACTCTTGCCAAGGAGTATAACCTTATCTTAAGTGATCACTATCTTAGCCCACTATGGGAAATTAATCTCAATTGTATGGTGGCACGTAGTTCTAGGGCATGAGACCTTGGAATCATACCCAGCTCGGTGCTAAATACTACACCCATTCTTTTACTCAGAACTTTAGGAAATCCACCTTAAAATAGCACAAGGGTTTGTAATGAAAACCAATTATTCTTCTCTTTCTTTAAATCTCAAACTGTATAAACAATGTGGATTCCTTATCTTAGCTTAGGATAAAAAGATGAACTTTCTTTCTTTAATCTTGGTACACAACTCATAAAAGAGGCTTAAAAATCCATGCTTTAAATTTATGTCAAATCAAAATAACACTTTATGCTCAACAATCCTCTTGAAACACTTCAATAATTTTAGTCAAGATAATGAAATCAAAATCACAATATGAAACTTTTGGATCAAAACATGAGCATGCATAATCTTGATGCACTAAAAGTCTTTAAATCTCATGCTTTCTTTCACATAAACTTGCAATATAATATCATTCTCAAATCTCAATTGAAAATACTTAAATCCAAAGCATAAATATATGAGAACAAGCATGCAATTTAACACTTAAATCACTATATAAATCTATAAAATCAAAATAAGAAAATTTGGGCATGAAACAATTTGGGTATGAAACCTAATATGAAATTCATGAAATCTTAACTTAAATAAAGTTTTGGGCACAAGGATAAAAGAAAACCCTTGTTCATAACCCCACATACCTTTATAGAGTTGATTTGATGTAGAGAACTTGACTTTGAAACCCTAGGAGATGATCTTGAAAGCTTTCTTGAGATTCTAGGATTAGGGAACTTAATTCTTTCTTTCTTGAAGATGATTAATTGAATTCTTGGATTCTTGGATTCTTGGAGAGAAACCCTAATCTTGACACTTTTCTCGGGAGATCTTGGATTGAAAGGCTTGATTTCTTGCCTTAAAGGAAACCCAAATTTCTCCTTGATCTTAAGAGTGGAAAAGATTATGAGTGATGATAAATTGATCAGTTAATAGGGTTTAATTCTTGATTTAAGTCATGGGATGTGAGGGAAAAGACCAAAATACCCCTCTAAATCCAAATGTGAATTGCTGAATGGGTGAATACTTGGGCTGATAAGTCGTCACATAGGTGACAGACCATCACCCCTGGTCATCATTTTGAAGCTGGAATTGATGTTTTTCTACCTAAGGTTAACGACTTGGGCTGATAAGTCATCACATAGGTGACGGCCCGTCAGCTTAAGTCGTTACTTTATTGAATTATTCACTAAAACTTAATCAATAGAGTCCTCAACTCGTATTTGAGTTAAGAGATATTTGTGACCTCAATTCATATCCAAAGGTATTCCAACACTAGATAATTGATCATTATATATATATAAACAAGGAATAATAGGGTTCAAGTGCGTATGCATAGGAATAACGATTTAAATTCTAGCCTAAGAAATGTGGGGTGTTATAAGAATAGAGAGATAAGGTGTGTAGATGAGTCATAGTCAGTAGTTAGAAGGGCTTTGGTGCAACTTGGCTATTAGTTTTATGGTTGGGTGGCGGGAGGGTGTCCATTGTTTGGTAATGTACTATATTTTTGTGGATGTCGTACCTCTATTATTTTTGTCTTGTTTTATGCTTTTGATAGTTTTTTCTATTGTCCTTTGTCTTGAGATGGGGGTATATCAGAAATAGCCTGTCTACTTCTTTAGAGGTAGTGGTATGGACTGCGTATATTCTACCCTTCCAGACCCCACTATGTGGGAGTATATGAGGTTTATTGTTGTTGTTGTTGTTCAAAGTCTCCAAATAAAAATACAAAATATTGCCCAAATTAGGGTTTAAACTTTAAATTAATAATGTTTCGAAAGAGTAGAATCACCCAAAGGAGAACTGGTTTTGGCCTTTTAAAGGAATTGGGTTCGGTTGCATGAATTTACAAAACTTCCCTTGGGTACATTTCCTGCTTACCCGTGATCATATCTACCGTGACCGCGGTAAGGACACCATAATCGCAGAGCTTTGACCTGCTAGACTGGATGTGATCGTGGCCCTCAGACCGCGATCACGGTAATTAAGGCTTGTTTTACTAGCTATACTTCTTTCTCTTTTTTGGTCCTTTTCAACTTAAATCCACATCTTTCATTCTTCTAACCCATATGCCTACAAAATATTAGAATTAGTGTATTTAATTACTAATTTGTCTCACTTATACATTCAAATCATAGTAGTGTGCATGATTCTTGAGTTCAATTGAGTGGTAAATTCACCACTCATCAAAACCCACATCTTATTACCCCTTAAGGGTGTCATTATCACTCAAAAATAATCTAAGTAACGTCTCAAATAATCCCAAATCCTCAAGGTTAAGAACACTTAGGGTTTTCAAGATGTTGATTAATTAGGTCTCTCGAGGGTGATTTGTCTCCGTACACGTATTATTACAGATATGTTTCTCTTCACTCATTGTTAATTTTGTAAAAGTATATTAAAGTGTTGTTCATATGATTTTTTTTTTTCAAACAAGGATTGGGGGTCTATGAATGTTATGAATTGAACAATGTTTCTCATAGTTTATATATATGATTTTCATAATTTTTAATACAGTTTTGGACTTGTGGGTGCATGGGTATGGTAAATCGACTAGAAAATTATGATTTTTCCAAACTTATGACTTTTGAAGTAGGTATGACCCCAACCCTATTATGTGAAATTTCCTTTAATTATGAGAACTGTGGGAATTTGTAAAATTGCATTAGTCTCGAACTATTGCATAATATATATAGGTATTTGAATAAATGGTATAATATAATGAACAAAGGCAGTCGATGACCCCTCCGTGTTTATAAAGAATGTTATTTTCTCCAAGTTAATGGAAATTATTTTGGCATGATGTGTTACCTTACAAGGATAGTTGGTATGAATATATCAACAATGTATGTCTTAATGTGGAATGTGGTTAAATAAATGGAAATATGTGATACTTGTTTTAATTAGGCTCTAATAAGAATTGTGTTGCTGATCGTGAAAGTGGAGGTCCAAGTGATCGATACTGGAAACTGCATTTGCCGATGTGGGGGTCAAAATAACCAAGGAGAATCAAGTCCCCCTTATTATTATTTCATGATTAGGGAGGCTCGAGTCCTCTGTAAATCATTGTATGATCGAGTGCTTATGTCACCCTGTATATGCTGAAGGGTTTGAGTCCCCTATGTTCATATATAAGAGATTATTCTTTGATTCGTGTGGCTACACGCATTGGGGCCCAACAAGGGGGTAAGAGACAGGACCCATATAACTCTTGGGTACTATTATATAATGGTTCATCTATATAATCCAGACTAAAGTTTTGAAATACATGTTAAGCCTTGTTTCCTTTCCCGATATGTGAAATATATATATATATATATATATATATATATATATATATATATATATATATATATATATATATATGTGTGTGTGTGTGTGTGTGTGTGTGTGTGTGTGTGTGTGTGTGTATGTGTGTTTGTGCATGTGTAAGTGTATTTGTATGTGTTTATGCATTTGATTATGTGCAATAGTTTTGAATGATTTAAAACTGTTGATCATGTCATTATGTTATCCTTATCCCTGAGTTACATACTAATATTCACCCCGCTAACCGTCTTTCAATGTTGTATCCCTACGCGATGCAGGAATTGGTCATACTTCTACTCTTCCTTCTCAGTGACTTGGATTGGGGATTATCTAACGAGTTAGATTAAAGGGGTGAGCTTTCATACTTTGGAAGACCCATTTCATGATTATGGTTTCCTTTATATTTTGACTATTCCTTTAGATTTGGTTTTGGCTATTGTCGGGGACATATACTGATATTTTATTAATATTCAATTTTAGATCATAGTCTAGAAGGCTTTATTTGGATTACTGTGGCTATTAGGCGGTGCCGAATGATCATTTGGCTGGTCGATGGTAGTTGGGTATGGACTTGCATTTAAAACATTCTTAGACTATTATATGCTATCTTGTTATATGTTAAAAATTCAATTGACCTTAGGGTGTGGTGTGTTTGGTTTGGTTAGGTGCATGGGATGATCTTCAGTCCACATGGGACTTGAGATACACATCATGGACAGGTCCTGGTTTGGACCATAAAAAGGTGGTATTAGAGCATTAGTTTGGTGTCATTGGGTATCGAACAAAGACTTATTGAGTAAAGTCTCTTTTATGGGTGTGTAGCACATCATACTTATAAGGAAGAGGCTATGAGACATTTAGGAATATTTCCCTTTCTTGTTGATTTGTTTCAAGCTATAGAGTCTAAGGTCTTGAGTCTCTCTAATTCTCATTTCTTTGCTTTTTAGATCATTCCTCCTAGATGATTAGAAGCTCATGGAAAATCATTTGTCCCATGTGAGGACAATGCTGATAGGACATACCTGCTTAAGGGGTATAGTCTCGATCTAGGGGTCCAATTCCTGATTACCCCCTCGGAGTTCCACCGGTCCCCTATAGTCCTCCTCGAGCTCCTCAGGTTGATTCATTGATAGAAGAATTTGGTCAGTACATTAATATATTTGCTCAGTTGGTGACTTCTTAGTCTGAGCGTGTAGCTTCTATTACTCTATCTTCTGAGTTAACAAAGGTTGCCTAGTTTATGAGGTTGAGTCCTATTGCATTTACTGGTGTTAAGGTTGAGGAGGATCCTCAAAACTTTATCGATGAGATGTAGAAACTCTTCCTATTTATGCATGCTAGTAATGTAGAGGGTGAAAAATTTGCAGTCTATTAGTTGAAGGATATAACATACTAATAGTATGAGGGATGGAAATAGTTTTGGGGAGATGATGCTGATCCGCACTATGAAATGATTTCTCCAGTGCCTTCTTGGACCACTTTTTTCCTCAGGCATTGAGGGAGGCAAAAATAGAAGAGTTTTTAAATCTAAAGCAAGATAGAATGATGGTCAAGAAGTATGCATTAAAATTTCATCAGTTGTCCCGATATACTCCTGAGTTATTGTCTAGCATAAGGGCTAGATGAGAAAATTTGCTTCTAGGTTATCCCATAATTTGATTCTAAAGAATAAAGACGCCTTTTCGAACAAGGATATGTATATCTCTAGATTAGTTGTGTATATGCATTAAGTTAAGAAAGAGAAGAAGAAACAAGCGGAGATAGGGAAAGATAGAATAAGAAGTTTAAATCTTTTGATTAAGGTAGAGGTCAATAACAGAGTGGTAGAGATGGTGGAAAGTGGTCTAAGAAGTAGGGGGAGTTTTGGGTCCTACTCTACGACTAGTGCTTCTTATCTATAGCAGTTGGGTGATTGTCGTCCTCAACATGATAGAGAGTAGAGGACATAAGGTGCCCAATCTTAGGCCAGTGGGGCTTAGTCTGCTCCATTATATCCTCCTTGTAGATTCTTCGGATAGGTGGACCGTAGGTTTTATGAAGAAGGAAGGAACATGATTTTTAAATATGGTCAGATTGGTAACTTGTAGAGGGATTGTCCTTCTGAGGTTGCTTCAAGGGTAAATAAGATACATAGTGCCACTTTATCAGCTCCTACACCAAAGGGTGTCACTTCTACTTCTTGTATCGATACTGGCCAAAATTGCTTGCATGCTCTTGCTACCCCCTAGGACTCTTAGGCATCTCCCAATATTGTCACTGGTATGTTACAACTCTTTTCTAGTCATGTATGTTGTGTGCTTGATCTAGGGTCTAATATTTCTTATGTGACCTTATTTTTGATTGTATATTTTGGTTTCTATCTCGAGTATATCCCTGACCCTTTTTCTATTTCTTCCTCGATAGGTGATTTTATGGTTGCTAGAAGATTTTATAAGGGTTGTGTGGTATTGGTTAGTGGTAGAGAAACTCTAGTAGATCTGATAGAGTAAGACATAGTTGATTCTGATGTCATATAAGATATGGACTGATTAGATTTGTGCTATGCCTCCTTCTCTTGTCGAACTCGTAAGGTCATGTTTAAATTCTCTAATAAGCTGGTCATTGAGTAGGAAAGGTGTTCTCTAGTTCCTAAGGAAAGGTTCATATCATATCTTAGAGCCTTAAAGTTAATTTCAAAGGGATTTATTTATCATTTGGTCTGGGTTAAAAATTCTATCTCGGAGAGTCCTTCATTACAATCTATTCTCATTGTTAATGAATTATTTGATTTTTTTCCTGATGATCTTCCTGGTATCTCTTCCGATAGGGAGATGGATTTTAGGATTGACCTTGTTTTGGGCACTCATCCTATCTCTATTCCTCCCTATAGAATGGCTCCAACTGAGTTGAAGAAGCTTAAAGAGCAGTTGAAAGGACTCTTTGACAAGAGTTTTATCCATCCTAGTGTGTCTTTATTGGGTTCCCCTATTTTGTTCGTGCTTAAGAAGGATGGTTCCCTTTGAATATGCATCGATTACCGTCAGTTGAATAAGGTTACGGTGAAGAATAAGTATCCCCTTCCCCGAATGGATGATTTTCTTGACTAGCTTTAGGTGTTAGATGTTTCTCTAAGATTGATCTTACGTTGGGTTATCATCAACTAAAGATTTGGGAGGTAGATATCCCTAAGACTGCCTTTCGAACCCGGTATGGTAATTATGAGTTCTTAGTCATGTCTTTTGGTTTGACTAATGGCCCGATATTTATGAATTTGATGAATAGGGTTTTCTGTCAGTTTTTGGATTTGTTCGTTATCATCTTTATAGATGACATCCTGGTGTATTCCAAGAATGAGGTAGATTATGCCAATAACCTCCGTATCATGTCATATATATATTAAAAGATCAATATTTATATCCTATATTTTTGAAGTGCGAGTTCTAGTTGAAAGTTGTTACTTTTCTAGGTCATGTCATTTCTACTGAAGAGATCATGGTGGATCCGCAAAAAATTGTAGTGGTTAAGAAGTAGTCGAAGCCCATAAATCCAACCGATATTCAAAGCGTCTTGGTTCTAGCCAGTTACTATTGGAGATTTGTGGAGATTTTCTCAACTATAACTGCCCCGTTGACTAAGTTGACCCGTAAGAAGGTGAATTTCTTATGGTCTGATGCTTGTTAGGGTAGTTTTTAGAAGCTAAAAGATAAGTTAACTTCAGATCTAGTTTTGACCCTGCCCGAAGGTAATGAAGGATTTGTGGTTTACTATGATACGTCCTGTATGGGACTTTGTTATGCTTTGATGCAACATACTTGGGTGGATGCCTATGCTTACAGGCAGTTGAAAGTTCATGAGAGGAATTATCCGACTTATGACTTAGAGTTATTGGCTGTGGTGTTCTCCTTGAAGATTTGGCATCACTATTTGTATGGAGTCCATGTAGATATCTTTTTTGATCATTAGAGCCTGCAATATGGGTTCACCTAGAAGGATTTGAATCTCAAGCAAAGAAGGTGGCTTGAGTTGCTAAAACACTACGACATAAGTCTCTACTACCACCCAAGGAAAGCTAAAGTGGTTATGGATGCTCTTAGCAGGTTATCCATGAGGAGTCTAGCTCATGTCAATGAGGATATGCTTGAGATAGTTACACATATTCATCATTTGTCTAACCTTGAAGTTCATTTCTCGGACTCTGAGGATGGTGGTGTATTTGTGCAACAGGTGGCGAAGTCATCCCTTGCTGTGGAAATAAAGGAGGAGCAGGTACTGGATCCTATTTTAATGAAGATTAAGGGGGATGTGGGACAACAAAAGCTTGTAGCTTTTGAGTTTGGTGGTGATGGTATCTTGAGGTACCAAAGTAGATTATGTATTCCCGATGTAGATGGGTTGAGAGAGGGGATCTTGGTTGAGGCTTATGAGTTACGTTATGTCATTATCCCAATTCAATGAAGATGTATCATGATCTTAAGGAGATTTATTGGTGGAATAATATAAAGCGAGATGTGACTAGTTTTATGGCTAAATGCATGGCGTGTCAATAAGTGAATGTTGATCACTTGAGGCCCAATGGGTTGAGTCAATAGATTGAATTGCCAGTGTGGAAATGAGATATAATTAATATGGATTTTGATATCGGTCTTCCTCGGTCTCGAAATCAGTTTTATTCAATTTAGTTTATTGTGGATAGGATGACTAAGTTTGCTCACTTCTTGCCAGAGAGGACTAATTATTCAATAGAAAATTATGCGAAGTTGTTCCTCCAATAGATTATGAAGTTGCATAGGGCACCTATTTCTATCATGTCAGATCGTGGTACTCAGTTCTTATCACACTATTAACGTTCGTTTCAGAGAGGTTTGGGAACTAAGATGAGCCTTAGTACTACTTTTCACTCGCAGTTGGATGGGCAGGTAGAAAGAACTATTCTGAAATTAGAAGATATGCTCCGGGGTTATGTGATTGACTATGGAGTTAGTTGGATTGATCATTTTCCTCTTATAGATTTTGAGTATAATAATAGCTACCACTCTAGTATTGGGATGGCTCTGTTTGAGGTATTTTATGGTAGGAGGTGTATGGATGATTCAAGGTTGGTGAGGCTGAGATGTTTGGACCAGATTCAGTTCACTAGGCAATAGAGAATGTGAGGGTGATTCAAGATAGACTTAAAGTTACCCAAAGTCTCCAAAAGTCCTATGCGGATGTGAGGTATAGGGAGTTAGAGTATGAGGTTGGCGGTTTGGTGTTCGTGAAGGTATCTCTTATGCAGGGATTAATGTGGTTTAGGAAGAAGAGGAAGCTCATTCCCTGGTATGTTGGCCCATACTTGGTCTTGAAAAGGGTTGGTAATGTTGCGTATAAGTTGGAGTTGCCTCCTAGTTTGATATCTTTCATCCGGTGTTTCATGTTTTGATCTTGAGAAAGTGCATGGGAGATCCTTCCTTTAGAGGATGTGGGTATTTTGGATTCCTTATCATGTGACAAAGTCTCGGTTGAAAATTTGGATCGGCAAGTTTGTCGGTTGTGTACGAAGGATGTAACTTCGGTAAAGGTCCTATGGGGGAACCAAAGGTTGAACAGGCTACTTGGGAAGCCAAAGAGGACATGAAGTTCAAGTATCCATTCTTGTTTTTCGCTCTGGATAATCGTGCTTAAGATATGTGTTATTCTTTACATCTTTGTTTTCTGACTTTGTTAAAGGAAAGAGTGATTTCCATGGCATCTTTATTTTTTGAGTTTGTTAAAGGTAAGATTAGAGAAATATGGAGTAAAATTGTGCTAGTGATTTCCTTGACCCATCATTCGATGACGAACGATCCAAGTGGGGGAGAATTAAAAAACCTCGGATTGATGCCCTTGAAAATTCCTTAGGCTTTTAGATCACTACTATGGTTTCGACTGGACCCCCAGAGTCATAAGGTGTTCTAACAAGTCATAACCAAACCAGTAAGTTTGTGGCTTGATTCTTCTCTAAGTACGAGTGGCTTAGAAAGAGCCGTGAGGAGATATTACGAGTCATTAGGTGTCATCATAGGGTGTCTAGTATAAGTCCCAAATTAAGTTCTGTGTTGACTATGACTGGACACTACGAGTCATAGGGTCCCATTACGAGTAATGCCATTGATTCGTAAGGATAACAGTTTAGGGTGCCTTAGTGGTACTACCTTGGTTACGACTAGTGGTGACGACACGTAAGGGGAGATTACGATTTAAGGGGTTGACTCGTGATCAAAGGCGACACTATTTTAGCCTTTAAGTTGAGGGCATTCTAGACATTTCCCCTTTTACCCAACTTGAAAAACGTCTAATAACCCTTTCATGGTGTCATTATCTCTCAAAAACCATCTAAGTAATGTCTCAAATACTCCCAAATCCTTAAGGTCAATAACACTTAGGGTTTTCAAGAGGTTGATAAATTAGAGCTCTCAAGGGTGATTTCTCTTCGTACATTTTACTATTACAGACATGTTACTCTTTCCTCATTGTTAATTTTGTAAAAGCATATGTATTAAAGTGTTGTTCACATGAAATTGTTTTGGTTTTGAAATAAGGTTTGGGGGTCTTTGAATGTTATGAATAGAACAATGTTTCTCTTGGTTCATGTTTTTTATATGGTTTTGAACATGTGGATGCGTGGGTATGGTGAATGAACTAGGGAATTGTGATTTTTTCAAAATTGTGACTTTTGAAGTGGTTATGACCCCAACCCCGTAATGTGAAATTGGGTTTAATTATGAGAACTGTGGGAATTTGTAAAATTAAATTAGTCTCAAACTATTGCATGATATAAAAAGGTATTTGAAATACAAGGGTATGATTTAATGAACAAAGGGAGTCAATGACTCCCTCTGTGTTAAAAATGTGAGTTGTTTTCTCTAAGTTAAATAGAAATTATTTTGGCATAATGTGTTACCTTGCAAGGGTAGTTGGTATGACGATACCAACAATGTATGTCTTAATGCGAAATATGGTTAAATAAATGGGAATGTGTGATACTTGTTTTAATTGGGCTCTAATAAGAGCTGTTTATCTGAGTCATGAAAGTGGAGGTCTAATGACCGATACTGGAAATTGTGTTTGCCGATGCGGGAGTTAAAGGGACATAGGAGGTTCGAGTCCCCCCATAAATCATGGTATTATCGGGTGCTTAAGTCACCTTGGTATATGTTGGAGGGTTCGAGTCCATCATGTGCATATATATGAGATTATTCTTTGATTTGTGTGGCTACATGTATTGGGGCCCGACAAGAGGGTGAGAGTTAGGGCCTATATAGCTCGTGGGTACTATTCTATGGTGGGTGAGCTACATAATCTAGGCTAAAGTTTTTAAATGAATGTTAAGCCTTGTTCCCTATCCCGACATGTGATATATATATATATATATATGTTTATGCATTTGATTATGTGCACTGGTTGTTGAATAATTTTAAACTGTTGATCATTTCATTATGTTATCCTAATCCCCAAGTTACATGCTAGCATTCACCACGCTAATCGTCTTCGGATGCTGTATGCCTATGCGATGCAGGAATTGCTCATATTTCTACTCCTGTTGCTCAGTGACTTGGATTCAGGATCAACGAGTGAGTCAGATTGAAGTGGTGATCATCCATACTTCGGAAGACCTTATTTCTTGATTAGGGTTTCCTTTACATTTTGACTATTCCTTTGGCTTTGGTTTTGGCTATTTTTAGGGGAATATCCCGACACTTTACTGATATTTAGTTTTGGATCTTAGTTTAGAAGGCTTTGTTTGGACTACTATGGCTATTGGGCGGTGCAGTCGGTCGTTTGGCCAGTTAACAGTGGTTGGGTAAGGACATGCATTTAAAACTTTCTTAGACTATTGTACGCTATCTTGTTATATGTTCAAAATTTAGCCGGCCTTGTGTGTTTGGTTTGGTTAGGTGCAGGGGTGATCTTCGGTCCACGTGAAACTTGACATACCCGTCATGGCCAGGCCCTAGTTTGGGTCATGCCACTCAACTCCTAAGGAATTAAGTGATCAAGGAGAGCACCGGAAAAGTCATCACACACCACCTGTTCAACATAATCAGCCCTCATCGCTTCCCACTCCTCATACCATTAATTAGCCAAATCTTTCAACTGATAGGTAGCAATCTCTACACCCTCTAAATTAGTAGCATGCATAACCCTGAAAATCTCCTCTATCTCATCATTAAATCCCTAAGGATCCTCCTCAACCTAGAGTCTAATAAGGTTGGGGATTCGACCTCATAAACTTTCCAACCTGAGTGACCTTAGATGAACTAATAGAAGGACCAACATGATTAGACCGATGAGACTGCAATGGCAATAGTTGGGAAAGCATATGAAAAGACTAAAAAACTCCGTATTAGAGATATCTCCCTGAGAAGACTGAGCATAAGTATCACCAGCCCCAAAAACCTGAGGAGCGCTAGTAGGGACAGGTGGAACCCCACGGGGAAAAATACAGTCAGGAGCAACGATTGTAGATTGGGTCTGCAACAATGAAAAAGGTTAGTTCCCTCCACATTTTCCTCAGGTAGGAAAGAGGTTCCAACAGACTTTCTACGACCGTTAGATCTTTGGGGAGGCATGATCTTAAATGCGAGTAAGTCAGTAATTAGAGAATTTTCAAGACAACTAGACTTTATAGCCCAAAATAGAACACAAGGAAGAGAAATATTCCTAAATATCTTGTAGCCTCTCCCTTATAAGTGTGGCATGCTACACACCCATAAAAGGGACTCTACGTTATCCAGCTTTGTGGACGCCCAACGACCCTAAACCGAGCTTTAATACAAAGCTTATCGCAACTCAAACTGGAGACTAGCCAAAAAAAGTAATCTCAATCCCACTATAGGCTAGAGACAACCACCTTAAACTCACCTCAAGAGCACATGAATGTTTATAGAATAATTCAACAAAACTAATGATAGATAAATGATACCGAAAGAAATCTCAAGAGTCAACATAAAATTACAGTACCATCCCACTACAATCCATAAAAGCCTCTAAAATCAGAGTACCAACTAAGTCGGGTCATGCCCCCGACTATGACTAAAAAGAATCCAAATTACTAAAATAGTAATATAAGAATAATGAAATATCAAGGCCTTTCGAAGGATGGAGGTTCACCACTTCACAGTTGATCAACAAAATTTCTCAACCTCTAAACATTGCACAAGAGCGACAATAAATCCCTCGGACCCTATATCATAAATTGAAGTAGAGTCCAGGGACGGTCAGTGGGGGCGAGCACTAGTATGTAGCTCAGGGATACGAATAAAATAATGCATTTACAAATCTAGTCATAAACCATATGCATGATAACGCCCAAACTACAGCACTCGTAAGAGTGTAAGCGGTCGCTGTCAAATATAGAACCCAACTGGGTTGGGTGTCGAATCCCAGGGGAAATACTCGGTCACTAAGTTTTGCAATTATTCGTAGACTGTTGGTCGAAAATTCTACGGAAAGGGGGGATTGGATTATGCGTGAATTAATAATATCAAAGTAACGAAAGAAACGATGTATTTAGTAAGATTTAATCATAGATAATAATAAGTTAGGGTTATGTCCACCTTATGAGTTCTACGTATCTATTAACTATGAGTAATGCATAATTTAGACATGCATGCACTTATAGAAGTTCGTATTCTAATGGTAAATCCTAGTGTCTCTCAACCATCTAGGATTATTTCACTTTAACTCTCTCGAGTTTAAAGTGTATAACTAATGGTACAAACTCTCCAAGAGGTTAATCCGGTTAAGGCATTAACGTGTAAACATGGGTTGGAAGCCCTATTTCCTTGTCACACTCTCTTTTCCAAACATGTAACTTTTCTCTCGAACAAGTTAATGCTATAATGGCATATTCCTACGTTTGCAACCATAAGAATTTAATTAAAACGAAGAGAGTAATGATATAAGTAGCATACGCATCAAGAATTCACAAACTCATAGTAATAGATAGTATATCAAAAGGTTTCCATAACCCTAACAGAGAAGTTTAGCTACTCATGATCACAACGGAGATCATAATAGACATCATCATCATACCACAACTAGAATAATCTTCGCGATGGGCTGATTTTCACGTCAATAGGCAAGTAGCGTTTTTCCTCTTGGCCGTTTTTCTCAGGAGAGCCGTGATTCTCTGTCTCAACTTACAGATTCAGTAAACTCAATAATACTAAAAGTGTCAAATGTATAATAAGCGAATGAATGAATGAATAATATCTATTGCCTGAATGCTGAAAAATTCAGCAAATAAGGTTTTTATAACATCCTTGTCCTAGTCCTACTAGGTTATTGCTGCACCCCTAAGTATTAAGAAATACTGATTTTGCCCGGGACAGATTCTCCATGCATCACATTCAGTCCACAAGCTTCCAAAAGCTGCCTTCCTTCTTACGTGAAGTTTTCCTTTGCTGCCCAAAGGTCCACAAAGTACTGAAATCTTCATCATTAATACCTGAAAACATGCTAATCACGTTGGTTTGCTTACTTACAGGAAAATGGACTAAAAGTGCAGGAATTATATATTTTATTCTCAAAACTTAGCTATAACATGGGCAAAGTATGGTGTTTAGGCGTGTAAATACGCCCAACATCACCACCCCACACTTAATGCTTTGTTCGTCCTCGAACAAAATATTACGTCCATGCAAACATCTACTTAGAATTTCACAGTAACAACACAAAGTGTTCACAAGACATGCACGACAATCATTAACAAAGAGTAGTTCTCTTGATCACTCCTAGAAACAATTCAACCTCCAACATAGACTCGTGATGATGGTTAATTCGTATCCACAATTTAAGGTACAAAGAATCATACAAACTACCCAACAGTCATCAACCATGTGTGTCTCCCACAATATATCACCCATAATCACGCACAAGTTTTTTATTTTTTGAAACATGGGTATATGACTCTCCTTGCTCTCTCTCACAAAGAATTCATATGTTGCAACTGATGATCATAGGCTTTCCCTTAGTGTAATGCTCCACTAATATCAAAATGCTAAGATTAGGATCAAATAGGTCTTTTACAGGTTGTAATGTAGGCTAAGGGACAGGTAGGACTATTTTGGCCAGAAATAGTGACTATGTTCCCTAAGCGCTTTAATACATCACATTATGCCATTAACACTCTCTTTTAAACAACCTTGCTACCTTTCTTTCATCTACCACCCCTTTTTACCTATTTTGTTATTCAAACATAAACACAACTATCTTTTTATTTTTCTATTTCTTTTCCTTTTTTCTTTTTTTTTTTCATATTTTCTAAAGCACCTCTATGATAGCACTCTTTTTCACAACAATTTCAAGTACCAATATACTCTGAGGTATCACTCTTACCATTTTCCTTTTATTTTATCACATGACTCCACAATTTAAAGCGCTTAGGAATTTGGATCAAATTATGGTCTTGAAAAAAAATGGATTAGGCTACATATGAGGCTGTCAAGGAAAATAGCTAAAGGCTCAAAGGGGGTTAACTAGGATAATGTACAAAGGTAGGTAAAAAGAAGGTAAACAATTACAGGCTGCCAAAGAAATGCCTAAATCATCTCCTAAACTTACACTCTTTATTTCGCTTTACACACACACCATGCAAGTTCTAGCATCAGTCACAACACACAATATACTACAACCTCACACACACAAGACACATGGTCAACTTTATTGGGAGCAGTATAGACTTTTGACCCAACAGATGAATGAATCAAACCACACAACTATCACACAGTGAGTCACACCTAGATCCTAAATGTCTCAATAGTAATGATTTTAGCACATACTCTTGTAATAATACCATGCCATCTATCAGAACAATTTCATGCACTTCATGCAAAATCATAAAAAAATTCAAAAATTTAACTACTAACTACTAACTACTAACTACGACTAATTTGCACAAACAAACATAAATAAATATAGGCAAAGAAGTACAACATACAAATACCAGCTCCACCCCACACTTAGATGGGACACACTGCCCTCAGTGGAAAATAAATAAGGAAAACCTGATTAGTCGGACCCCTCCTCTATGTCTGGGGTCATACCCCCTGCATCGGAATCATCATCAGAGTCGTCATGATCAGAATTCTCCTCCACATCTGAGTCTGGAATTCGGCGATCATCATCAGTCGACACGTCATCATCGAGAGGTTTCTCAAAATGTACCCCTACTCCGCACATAGCCCGCGCATGCTCATTCATCGGGTAGTCATAATCCAACTGCTGGAGCTCTGCATCAGTTGGAATACGACCCCCACTCATCATGGTAAACCTCGTCATGCCATATAAATGGTGGAAGAAGCTTTCATCCCAAGCATGTCTTTCTGCAGTGGTCAGGTTGACGCCATGCATAGTTTCAGAATCTTTAACCTTCGTCAGATCAACCTTTTTCGGGTTGTCCGGAAGCTTATGATCTGTAGGTTCCTCTTCAACGTCTTCCTTCCTAAATATCGCAGTCAAAAGATTGCCAAAGATGAAGTGGGACCTTTTGTGTAGCCTAGCCTTACGCATTGACGATCGTATAATCGCACCAATGTTGATGGGAATATTAGTCATCAGAGCGTACACCAAACATACTCTATCACATGTGATCTTTGTGTACTGTGTCCCAGGAATGAGGCAAGAGTTGACTATCCTCAACCATATACGAGCTTCTCTGTTTAGGGAAGCATACGGGAAGGTATTGTGCCGACCGGTATCCTTGTGACGATTCCAACGTGCCATTGATCTAGTTCCACACAGTGTGTGTCTGATTGATCTGTACGGAGGTCTTTGTTGAAGCTCCTTGAGCGGTAATGGATCGACAGATGGAAGACCCAGAAAAGTGTTGAAAAACTCCGCATTCAGTTTTAAGACTTGGCCCCGAATCTTCACTTCACTTCCGGTAGTCTTTGGGGACCAATTTGTATAAAACTCTCGCGTTAGATAAAGATTGCATTCTCCCATATCTCAGAAAATGAAATCAAGATGTAGCGCCATGATTTTAGCCAAAATGCGAGGTTCTCTCTTCGCCAAACTCTCCTTTTGTATCAACTACACGTGAACATATTTTTTCACTTTGTTGTTCTTATACCACTCCTTTCCTTCCTTCTCTAGGACCCACTTTATCCTGAACATGCATTTTCTTTTGGTGCCATTCTTCCTCCTCTTCCCCTTTTCTGACCTTTCTGTGAGGTGAACACTTTTTCTTTTCCTTGTCGTCCTTTTGGTGCCATTCTTCCTGAGATTAAAATAGATTCATGTTAGCTCTTCTCGGAAGATTTAATCGACAAACAAACAATAATGGCACCACCCCACACTTAATTTATTGGTACAAACTAATTAAGTGAGTGATGTCGATTACTCAGACTTCATCGACATACAGGTAGGCGATATGTTCCAACAACAAGTTTAGCACAGTCATACTTTCATGGCATCTTAACTATCCTTTCCAACTCTATTTCATGTAATCTTGACTATACTTTTATGTTTGAATTGATGCACCTTTTGCACAAGACTACTACATAGAGATCGTATCAAGTTATTGCAGGGAAGTAATCACAACATCTCATGCTTGTATTCAATCATGATCTTTATCTCGATGGATGAGTCATTCAAACATTCAAGCTTTCAGTTTTGAAGATTATGCAATTAACTTCACCATGTCGATTCCGCAAAAGTATGACAGTGTATCAAAATCAAATACAAGTCGGAACCATGTCAAGAACACCCCCACGCATTCTTTCACTCAACTAGATGTATCATAACAAATCAACCACATTCTAATCATCAACACCACTTTAAAATCTAAAATACCATTATAAGCGTAGTAATGTAACAACTACGGAATATAAAAGAAGAACTTACTTGGTGGTGGATTCGGAAGATGATCTTGCAAGGTTATATGAACAAAAAGAAAAGTTTTGAGAGATTTGGGAAGCAAAGGCGGCGCCTAGTTTGAGTAAACAAGTGTATTTTGTTCTAATGTTGAAGATCTATTTATAGAACAAGATATGGATCGGGTTTGACCCATGATAAATCGGGTTAGGAGACCAAAAACCATAAGTAGGAGGCGCCTAATGCTTTGCCTATGCTTAGCATAGGCGGCGCCTTTAGCAAAGCCTAGTTGGACATAGGCGGCGCCTATGCTATGGCCTAGTTGGGCATAGGTGGTGCCTATGCTTTGGCATTGTAGATTCAGAGAGCTTAGACAATGACATAGGCGGCGCCTTTAGCTTTGCCTAGTTGAGAATAGGCGGCACCTATGCTATGGCATTGTAGATTCAGAGAGCTTAGGCCATAGCATAGGCCTTGCCTTGTTCGTTGCCTAGATTTACATAGGCCTTGCCTTGTTCGTTGCCTAGATTTGCATAGGCAATGCCTAACCTATAGCCTTTGCTCCTTCATTCCTAAATTACCACCTTCAACATGGCACACTTTCAAATCAAAATTTGGGCTAGATCTCCTCCTTTATACGTCTTGCACCTACACTTACTCAAAAACAACAAAAAACGATTAGAACGATGGGTTGCCTCCCACCAAGCGCCTTAGTTTTGGTCGTGTCCCGACCCTTCTTTTTGGATTTTTATTTAACAAAATCAAACTCCTAGTAAAACAAAATGATTAAAAATGATGGGTTGCCTACCATGTAGCGCTTGATTTATTGTCGCGGCACGACATAGTTATCTCGATTACTTAGACTTCGTCGAGATAGATGGTGGCCATGCATTTTATCGAGTCAAGAGGACCAATATATGGCTTCACTCGTTGGCGATTCACCTTACAGACACCACCATTATTGTCTTCTAACTCTACTACCCCAGACGAGTAGACTTGGCTAATTTTGAACGGACCAGACCATTTAGACTTCAACTTACTTGGAAATAGCTTCAGTCTGGAGTTGAAAAGAAGTACCATATCACCCTTCATAAAGTTTCGTTGGATAATCTGCCGATCATGATACTTTTTCATCCGTTCCTTGTAGAGGTCTGATCTTTCATACGCATATAGATAGAATTCATCCATGTCATTCAGCTGCTCCAATCTCAGATTAATAGCATCATCCCAATTCAAATTAAGCCGCTTCAACGCCCACAATGCTTTATGTTCGAGCTCAATTGGCAAGTGAAAAGCCTTTCCATAAACTAGTTGGTACGGGGACATAACAATTGGTGTCTTGAATGCAGTCCTATAAGCCCATAAGGCATCGTCCAGCTTTCGAGACCAATCTTTCCTACTAGCATTTACAGTATTAGCAAGGATCATCTTGGTCTCCCGATTAGAAACCTCTACCTTCCCACTAGTTTGTGGGTGGTATGGTGTGGCTACCTTATGTTGCTTAACCCCATATTTCACTAACACGGCTCTGAACAGCTTGTTGCAAAAGTGTGATCCTCCATCGCTTATGATGGTACGTGGTACCCCAAAATGAGAGAAGATATTTCTCTTCAAGAATGCTACAACACGCTTACCTTCATTATGCTTCGACCCATTTGGATACATAATCCACAACAACTAGGATATATTTCATCCCAAACAAACTCATAAATGGGCCCATGAAATCAATACCCCACACATAAAATAGCTCTACTTCAAGAATCTTAGACATGGGCATCTCATGATGCTTTGAAATAGCGCCTTGCCTCTGACACTGATCACATCTTCTCACAAAATCATAGGCATCCTTGAATAATGAAGGCCAATAATAGCCGCTTTGCAATACCTTCCTGGCTGTCCGATCACCTGCATGGTGACCCCCAACTTGGGAAGCATGACTTGCTTCCAATATGCTGGGCACCTCCACATGAGATATGCATCGCCTAATAAGACCATCCGCACATCGTCAAAAAAGATATGGTTCATCCCAGAAGTAGTGTTTCACATCATGCATGAACTTTATCTTTTGATGAAAAGAGAGATTCTCAGGCATCACATTACTTACCACGTAGTTCGCAAAGTCTGCGTACCATGGTAACTCTTTCACCATCGTGGCTAGGATCTGTTCGTCGGGAAATGCATCATCAATCTTAAGATCGGACTGCGTTATGTGCTCATTCTCAAGTCTAGATAGATGATCAGCTACTTGGTTTTCGCAACCTTTTCTATCTTTTACCTCGAAATCAAATTCTTGCAGCAATAACACCCATAGAATTAGCCTTGGCTTCGCATCCTTCTTTGCCATTAAATATCTTAGAGCTGCATGATCTGTATGAACTACCACTTTGGTTCCCAATAAGTAAGCACGGAACTTTTCAAAAGCATAAACAACCGCTAGAAGTTCTTGTTCTGTGACGGTATAGTTCTTCTGGGCTCCATTCAAAGCCTTGCTCGCATAGTAGATTGGATGAAATAACCTTTCTCTTCTCTGACCAAGTACAGCACCCAAAGCTACCCCGCTTGCATCACACATAACTTCAAACGGTAGAGATCAATCAGGTGCTACAATGATAGGAGCTTCTACTAGCTTCCCTTTGAGGCATTCGAATGCCTTCAAGCAATCTTCACCGAAGTTGAACTTTGCGTCCTTCTCCAAAAGTTTGCATAACGGACTAGCAATCTTGGAGAAGTCTTTAATAAACCTTTGATAAAAACCTACATGACCGAGGAAACTACGAACTCCCTTTACAGAAATCGGAGGTGGTAATTTCTCGATAACTTCAATCTTCGCTCGATCGACCTCAATTCCTTTTTCAGAAACTTTGTGTCCAAGAACAATACCTTTCTTAACCATAAAGTGGCACTTCTCCCAGTTTAGCACCAAGTTGAATTCAACACATCTCTGCAACGCCATACTTAGATTCGCCAAGCATGATTCAAACGACTCACCTACAACTGAAAAATCATCCATGAACACCTCCAAGGTGTCTTCAACCATATCAGAAAAAATGGACATCATACAACACTGAAAAGTGGCAGGTGCGTTACATAGCCCAAATGGCATACGTTTGAAGGCAAACGTACCATATGGGCATGTAAACATTGTCTTCTCTTGATCTTCAGGAGAAATACAAATCTAATTATAGCTGGAATACCCATCTAAGAAACAAAACCATCCTTTCCCTGCCAATCGATCAAGCATTTGGTCCATGAATGGCATTGGGAAGTGATCCTTAAGCATCCACGAATTCAGCTTCCGGTAGTCCATGCACACTCTTCACCCTGTGACAGGTCTGAGTGGAATTAGCTTATTCTTTTTGTTTGCAACTACCGTCATGCCCCCTTTCTTGGGCATACACTGTACCGGACTTACCCATTTACTAGCGGAGATTGGATACACTACCCCTGCATCTAACCACTTAATAATTTCTTTCTTCACCACCTCTTGCATAGGTGGATTCAAACGCCTTTGATGCTCAATAGTGGGTATGCAATTTTCTTCAAGCTGAATCTTGTGCATACATATCCCAGGCGGGATACCAATAATATCAGCGATAGTCCAATCGATGCTCTCTTGTATCTCCTCAGAATAGAGATGAGAGCAGCAACTTGCTGCTCACCCAAATCAGCCTCAACAATAATCGGAAGTGTGTTTCCACTTCCCAAGAATGCATATTTTAGATGACTGGGCAGCTCCTTCAATTCTAACATTGGTGGCTCTTCAATGGATGGTTTAGCTGGTGGTGTAGGTCGATTTTTTAGATCAAGGTCTAGCTTCTTGGGAGCATGAGAATATGACCCTATTCTTGTTAGAGCACAAATAGTTTCTTCATAATCTTCAACATCCTTACGCTTAAAATTCATAAGCACAGCAGCCAATGGATCAACAATAAGCTGCTTCTCTACAGATAATTCTTTCTCATCATCATAATAACATCGTCTACAGAGAACACATTCATATCTTTGGGCTGATTCATTGATTTGCATACATCAAAACGGACCACTTCGTCATTCATCCGGAATAAAAGCTCATTAGCTCTTTAATCAATAAGCACACTTCCTGTTGCAAGAAAAGGACGCCCCAAGATTATGGGAACTTCAGAGTCCACCTCACAATCCAAAATAACAAAGTCTGCAGGAAAAATGAAGAAAGAAACCTTCACCAATACATCATATCGAATACCAACAAGTCATTTTACCGACCTATCTGCCATCACGAGCCGCATATTGGTTGGTGTAGGATCGCCCAACCCTAACTTTCTGTAAATAGATAGTGGCATCAAATTGATGCTAGCTCATAAATCGCACAATGCTTTAGCAAAATCCAAAGATCTAACAGTGTAAGGAATAGTGAAATCACCAGGATCTGCCTTCTTCTGAACTAACGATCTTGTAGCGATTACACTGCAATGATGAACATTATCTGCCAGCTCATAACTTGCTGCCTGCTTCTTTGTCAAAAGGTCCTTCATGAATTTCGCGTACCCAGGCATCTGTTCCAGTGCCTCTACCAACGGAACATTAATAGTCATTTGCTTCAACATAGTCATAAATTTATTAAACCTGGTATCATCAGTTTTCTTCTTCAGTCTCTGAGGAAAAGGTGGTGGTGGAAGGGGAATAGTTTTCTCCACCGCTTCCTTTGTATCTCGCTTCCGATGATCAATTGTTTTAGGCTGCAGACGTCTAGGGGTGACGTCATTAGCACACTCTTCAGCTTCTTTGACATCTTCACATTCCGCATCAATAACATTATCTGCTATATCATCAACCACCTGCTTGCCCTTGGATGGATTCTCCAACACCTTACCACTCCTGGTAGTAATAGGCATACATGATTCGTTATTCCTTGGATTTTGCACAGTGTCACTAGGTAAAGTGCCAGCCTTTCTTTGATTGAATGCCGCTGAAAGTTGACTCAGTTGTTGTTCCAGCTGTTTTATTGAAGTGAAATGCGAGTCAACCAATTAATTTATTGATGACAAATCATTCTTTAGCTTATTTACTCCCGTATTTGTTGCCTCCACTCCTTTCAACAGCTTAGCCATCATATCTTCCATGGACATCTTTCCAGAACCAGACGCCACGGCCTCACGGTTTTCAGGAGGAACATACAAATCACTTCTATCAGTCTTATTCTTCCAACTACCTTGATCACGGTCCTTGTTTCCAAATTTATCATAATAGTTCTGACCTTGGTTTCCTTGGGCATTGCCTCGGAAACCCCCCTGATTATTCAAGTAGTTAGCTTCTTCTTCAGAATCGGATTTATCTCTTCCCTGTGACACAACAGCTTTGACTTTTTCGGTCTTCCCTGATAATAAATGCTTGGTAAGAAGATCCATCTGTGTTTTCATGTGCGCCATATCTTGATCACGTTTCTCCTCTCTTCGCCTTTGTTCTGCAGTCATGCCAATAGATACAGTAGAGCTTGCTACCTCAGAATCCCTGGTATGCCAAGCTATACTCTGCGTTGTCATACGATCTAGCATATCACTTGCCTGAATAAAGGTAAGGTCCATGAATGACCCTCCTGCAGCATTATCAACCACTGGCTTAGTCACCGAATTCAAAGAACTATATAATATCTCCATCAAGTGGACATTGGTCATGTGATGATTTGGGCACCGCATAAGCTTCTTCTTGAACCTCTCCCATGTTTCGTGGAGAGCTTCAGTTGGAAGCTGTCAAAAATTGCTGATCTCGTCTCTCAACTGTGCCCTCTTGGATGACAAAAAGAATCTTTCTAGGAAAACGTCTTTCAATTGCCTCCAATTAGTAATAGAATTAGGAGTTAACCCGTTCAACCATAGAGTTGCCTCCCCAGATAGAGACAATGGAAATAAGCGCAGTCGAATTGCATTCTGTCCAATGCCTGGATTGTCGAATGACTTGCATGTAGAGATAAAATTGATCAGATGCATATTTGGATCATCGCCTGCAAGTCCACCAAATAACCCCTTGAGCTGCAATAGTTGAATCATGGTGCTAGTGATATTGAACTTGTCTCCAAGTTCCAAGGGTGGAGGAATGATAGCCCTTGTGGCACCAGCCCCATCCAAATCGTCATAATCATCATCAAAAGGAATCTGCACAGCTCGGCGTTCAGGTCTCAATCTAGCTTGACGATCTCCTCTGTTCACAGGTGCCTCCACCTCATCAGCATGCCTTGGGTTTAGTAACTCATCATCACCCAGGTCCTCATTATCAGGATTTGTTGCTCGCCCTGGGTTATCAATATTCTGTTGATGCACTTGAGCAGCGGCCAGTGCAGCTAATCTAGCCTGCTCCTGTTGAGCAACCCTTCTTTCAATGTCTCATTGCGCCTCCATCCTGCCAATAAGTTGCGGTTCAGGGTTTATGGGTAATAATGGCTGACCCGAACTTTGAGTATTTGGCATGCACTGAACGAAACCTGAATAAAACAAAAACAACAGACGAAAAGTAAAATTCAAGAATCTTTGACCAAAGGGTCTATTAACTATCACAAACTTAGTTGACAATCGTATTCCCCGGCAACGGCGCCAAGATTTGATAACGCCCAAACTACAGCTCTCGTAAGAGTGTAAGCGGTCGCTGTCAAATATAGAACCCAACTGGGTTGGGTGTCGAATCCCACAGGGAATACTCGGTCACTAAGTTTTGCAATTATTAGTAGACTGTTGGTAGAAAATTCTATGGAAAGGGAGGATTGGATTATGCGTGAATTAATAATATCAAAGTAACGAAAGAAACGATGTATTTAGTAAGATTTAATCACAGATAATAATAAGGTAGGGTTATGTCCACCTTATGAGTTCTACGTATCTATTAACTATGAGTAATGCGGAATTTAGACATGCATGCACTTATAAAGGTTCATATTCTAATGGAGAATCCTAGTGTCTCTCAACCATCCAGGATTATTTCACTTTAACTCTCTCGAGCTTAAAGTGTATAACTAACGATACAAACTCTCCAAGAGGTTAATCCGGTTAAGGCATTAACGTGTAAACAGGGGTTGGAAGCCCTATTTCCTTGTCACACTCTCTTTTCCAAACATGTAACTTTTCTCTCGAACAAGTTAATGCTATAATGGCATATTCCTACGTTTGTAACCATAAGAATTTAATTAAAACGAAGAGAGTAATGATATAAGTAGCATACGCATCAAGAATTCACAAACTCATAGTAATAGATAGTATATCAAAAGGTTTCCATAACCCTAACAGAGAAGTTTAGCTACTCATGATCACAACGGAGATCACAATAGACATCATCATCATACCACAACTAGAATAATATTCGCGATGGGATAATTTTCACGTCAATAGCCAAGTAGCGTTTTTTCTCTTGGCCATTTTTCTCAAGAGAGTCGTGATTCTCTGTCTCAACTTACAGATTCGGTAAACTCAATAATACTAAAAGTGTCGAATGAATAATAAGCGAATGAATGAATGAATAATATCTACTGCCTGAATGCTGAAAAATTCAGCAACTAAGGTTTTTATAACATCCTTGTCCTAGTCCTACTAGGTTACTGCTGCACCCCTAAGTATTAAGAAATATTGATTTTGCCTGGGACAGATTCTCCATGCATCACATTCAGTCCACAAGCTTCCAAAAGCTGCCTTCCTTCTTACGTGAAGTTTTCCTTTGCTGCCCAAAGGTCCACAAAGTGCTGAAATCTTCATCATTAATACCTGAAAACATGCTAATCACGTTGGTTAGCTTACTTACAGGAAAATGGACTAAAAGTGCAGGAATTATATATTTTATTCTCAAAACTTAGCTATAACATGGGCAAAGTATGGTGTTTAGGCGTGTAAATACGCCCAACATCAATGCACCATATTCATATATATATATATATAGATGTCGGGATAGGGACAAGGGTCGTGACCATGAGAGTTGGAAATATTAACTTTAACTATGTAGCTCCCTCTATCCTAAAGTCACCCATAGGCTATATGGATCCAGCTCCCCCTACTGGAAGGGCCCAGTGCATGTTAGCCACACGAACTAAGGAAAATCTGAGAAAAATTTGAAGCTATCAAGGCTATAACACTCCTAATATATATATATATATGTGTGTGTGTGTATAATGTGTGCACCAAGCACACGATCACAAGGATTCCCAACACCGAAAAATGTGGTTTATAGTATTGATCCCCTCGATACCAACAGAAGCTACCCAACTAACAACCTTGCTGTAATAGGAATCCTAAGTCCGACCGGGACCGGAGACCACCCCCGTTAACCAACCCAACCTCCAGCCGCCTGCCCTGAGTTGGATGAATTTCTGAGCATGTACCAAGTTAGTGTAATAACTCACATGAAGACTATGGGATAGAATCACAACCGTGACCGACCCAATTGAGTCCAACCATCCCATACCATTAATCCAGCCATACTAAGCCATTCCAAAGGCCATAAACCAGGAAATACCCTAGGATGTTCTAAAACATAATAAAATTAATCCAAAAATAAAATATGATAGAACAACAAACAATATCGTCAAATGATGTCAGCCCTTCAGCTTATTCCAATCCCAAGGCCGACACAAATATCGATCCTTCCCATTCCAACCCATAGAAGTACCACAAAGCCACAAACCAAAAGAGCAATAAAATTCGATTGGGACATGCCCCCAACTATATCCAAAATAAAATCAAAGTGTCTAGAGATATCCATAACATGAAATGGAGCCTTCCAAAAGGATGTAAGCTCACCACTTCAAAAGTAGAACAACCAGTTCCTACATAGCGTGGGTATACATCCGCCAGTAGATGGGTTAGCGGGTGAACGCTAGCCTGATCTCAGGATAAGGATAAAATAAAGACATTTATAAAACCAAGTAAGACCATCATCTATATGTCTCAACCATTCATATATATATATATATAACCATGTCGAGAAAAGGGGATCGGGTTTAGCATGCCATTAAAACCTTTACCTAGGCTGCGTAGCTTTGCCGTCCGAAACCACACATGGGTTATATAGATTCAACTCCCCCTGCTGAAAGGGCACTAGTGCATGTAGTCGAATGACCAGGGAAGAAAACCTAGGATGACTAGTACATTTCCCAAAAAATAATGTGACATCACTGATGTCGGGCATATTTACACGCCTAAAGCACTATAATTTACCCATATTTTAGCTAAGTTTTAAGGACAAAATATATAATTCCTGCAGTTTGAGTCCTTTTTCCTGTAAGTGAGCTAACAAATGTGATTAGCGTATTTTCAAGTATAAATAAGGAAGATTTTAGCATTTTGTGGACCGTTGGGCAGGAAAGGAAACTTCATGTAAGAAGGAAGACAACTTCTGAAAGCTTGTGAACTGAAAGTGATGCATGGAAAACTTGTCTCGGGCAAAAATAGTATTTCTAAATACTTGGGGATCAGCAGTAACCTAGTAGAAATATGACAAGGATAAAAACCCTATTTCAGTAGGACAAGGATAAAAATCCTATTTCAGTAGGACTAGGACAAGGATGTTATAAAAACCCTATTTGCTGAATTTTTCAGCATGCATTCTATTTTCTATTCGACTTTTCTATTCATCCTTTTTTCTATTCAATTCTATTTTTCTTTTATTCGACATTTAGTACTATTCATGTTACTTTCTGACAGAGAAAGCACGGCTCTTGTGACTAACATGAGATCGTTCAAGCTTTGGTACGAGGATGATGTTTATTGTGATCTCCGTTGCACTCATGAGTAGCTAAACTTCTCTGTTAGGGTTATGGAAGCCTTATGATATACTATCTATTACTATGAGTTTGTGAATTCTTGATGCGTATGCTACTTATATCATTACTCTCTTCATCTTAATTAAATTCTTGTGGTTGCAAACATAAGAATACGCCAATATAGCATTAACTTGTTCGAGAGAAAAGTTACATGTTTGGAAAAGAGAGTGTGACAAGGAAATAGGGCTACCAACCCCTGTTTACAAGTTAATGCCGTAACTTGATTAACCTCTTGGAGAGTTCGTACAGTTAGTTAAACACTTTAATCTCGAGAGAGTTAAAGTGAGATAATCCTTGATGGTCGAGAGACGCTAGTATTTACCATTAGAATACGAACCTCTATAAGTGCATGCATGTTCTGCATAACTCATAGTTAATAGATACGTAGAACTCATAAGGTGGACATAACCCTAACTTACAATTCTCATTGATTAAAATCTTACTAAACATTCCGTTTTTACTTTGCTATTTTGATAATTTTACTTCACGCATAAAATCCCCTCTTTTTTTCGCAGAACTATCACCAAAAGTCTACTAATCGTTGCATACTTAGTGACCAAGTATTCCCTGTGGGATTCGACACCCAACCCATTTGGGTTCTATATTTGACAAATGACCGCTTACACTCTTACGAGAGCTGTAGTTTGAGTGTTATCAAATTTTGGCGCCGTTGCTAGGGAATACGGTTGTCAACTAAGTTTGTGATAATTACTAGACCCTTTGGTCAAAGATTCTCGTACTTTACTTTTAGTTGTTGTTTTTGTTTTCTGCAGGTTTTTGTTCAGTGCATGCCAAATACTTGAAGTTCGGGACAACCATTATTACCCATAAACCCTGAACCGTAACTTATTGGAAGGATGGATGCACAACGTGACATTGAGAGAAGGGCCGCTCAACAGGAGCAGGCTAGATTAGCTGCACTGGCAGCTGCCCAACTGCATCAGCAGAATATTGATAACCCAGGGCGAGCAACAAATCCTGACAATGAGGACCTGGGTGATGAGGAGCTACTGAATCCAAGACATGCTGCTGAAGTGGCGGTACCCATGCAGAGGAGAGATCGTAAATCTAGATTGAGGCCTGATCGCCAAGCTATGCAGATTCCTTTCGATGATGATGATGACGACCTGGACGGAGCTGGTGCCACAGGAGCTATTATTCCTCCGCCCTTGGCTCCCAGAGCCAAGTTCAATATCACTAGCACCATGATTCAGCTATTGCAACTCAAAGGGTTATTTGGTGGACTTGCAGGAGACGATCCAAATATGCATCTGATTAATTTTATCTCAACATGCAAGGCGTTTGACAATCCAGGAGTTGGACAGAATGCAATTCGGCTGCGCTTATTTCCATTGTCTCTATCTGGAGAGGCAACTTTATGGTTGAACGGGCTAACTCCTGACTCTATTACTAAGTGGAGGAAATTGAAAGACGCTTTCCTAGAAAGATTCTATCCGCCATCCAAGAGAGCCCAATTAAGAGATGAGATAAGCAATTTTTGACAGCTTCCAACTGAAGCTCTCCACGAAACATGAGAGAGGTTCAAGAAGAAGCTTATGAGCTGCCCAAATCATCATATGACCAATGTCCACTTGATGGATATATTATACAGAGCTTTGAATTCAGTGACCAAGCCAGTGGTTGATAATGCTGCAGGTGGTTCATTAATGGACCTTACTTTTAATGAGGCAAGTGGTATGCTAGATCGTATGACAAAGTAGAGTAGAGCTTGGCATACCAGGGATTCTGAGGTAGCAAGCTCTACTATATCCATTGGTATGACTGTAGAACAAAGACGAAGAGAAGAAGAACGTGATCAAGATATGGCTTACATGAAAACGCAGATGGATCTTCTTACCAAGCATTTATTATCGGGGAAGATCAAAAAAGTCAAAGCGGTTGCGTCAAAAGGAAGAAATGAATCCGATTCTGAGGAAGAAGCTAACTACTTGAATAATCAGGGGGGTTTTTGAGGCAATGCCCAAGGAAACCTAGGTCGGAACTTTTATGATAATTCAGGATACAAGGACCGGGATCAAGGTAGTTGGAAGAATAAGAATGACAGGAGTGGTTTGTATGTTCCTCCTGGAAACCGTGAGGCCGTGGCATCTGGCTCTGGGAAGTTGTCCATGGAAGATATGTTAGCTAAGCTGGTGAAAGGAGTGGAGGACACCAGCACGGGAGTAACTGAGGTGAAGAATGACTTGTCTTCAATAAATAAATTGGTTGACTCACATTCTACTGCAATAAAACAGCTGGAGCAACAATTGAGTCAACTATCAGTGGCATTTAACTAAAGAAAGGCTGGAACGCTACCTAGCGACACAGTGCAAAATCCGAGGAATGAGGGATCATGTATGGATATTACTACCAGGAGCAGTAAGGTGTTGGAAAAACTACCCAAAGGCAAGCAAGCGGTCGACGATGTAGCGGACAACGATGTTGATGAGGATGGTGAAGCTGTCGTAGAAGCTGGCAAGGGTGATCATGACGTTACCCCTAGTAGTCTGCAGCCTGAAAAGATCGAAATTTGGAAGCAAGATGAAAAGGGAGCGGTGGAGAAAACTATTCCTCTTCCACCACCACCTTTTCCTCAGAGACTGAAGAAGAAAGCTGATGACACCAGGTTCAGTAAATTTATGACTATGTTGAAGCAGCTGACTATTAATGTTCCTTTGGTGGAGGCGCTAGAACAGATGCCTGGGTACGCGAAATTTATGAAGGATCTTCTGACAAAGAAGCGGGCAGCAAGTTATGAGCTGGCAGATAATGTTCATCATTATAGTGCAATTGCCACGAGGTCTTTAGTACAGAAGAAGGCATATCCTGGTGCTTTCACTATTCCTTGTACGGTTGGATCTATGAATTTTGCTAAGGCATTGTGCGATTTGGGGGCTAGCATCAACTTGATGCCACTATCCGTCTACATAAAGTTGGGGTTGGGCGATCCTACACCAACCAATATGCGGCTTGTAATGGCAGACAGGTCGGTAAAACGACCTGTTGGTATCTTATATGATGTATTGGTGAAGGTTTCTAACTTTATCTTTCCTGCAAACTTTGTTATTTTGGATTGCGAGGTGGATTCTGAAGTTCCCATAATCTTGGGACGCCCTTTCCTCGCAACTGGAAGTGTGCTTATTGATTTAAGAGCTAATGAGCTTTTATTTCAGCTAAATGACGAAGTGGTCCATTTTGATGTATGCAAAGCAATGAAGCAACCCAGTGATATGAATGTGTTCTCTGTAGATGATGTTTATTTTGAGGATGAGAAAGAATTATCTGTAGAGAAGCAGCTTACTGTTGAGTCACTATCTGATGTGCTTTTGAATTGTGAGCATGAGGATGTTGAAGAATATGAAGAAACCGTTTGTGCTCTAACAGGAATAAAGTCCTATTTTCATGCCCCTAAGAAGCTGGACCTTGATCTTAAGAATCAATCTTCACCAACAGCGAAGACTTCCATTGAAGAGACACCAGTGCTAGAATCGAAAGAGCTCCCCAGTCACCTAAGATATGCGTTCTTGGGAAGTAGAAATACACTTCCGGTGAGTGTTGCGGCTGATTTAGGTGAACAACATGTAGAGGCTCTCATCTCTGCTCTTAAGAGGTACAAGAGAGCTATGGGTTGGACTATTGATGATATAATTGGTATCCAACCAGAGATATGTATACACAAGAGTCATCTCGAAGAAGATTGCATGCCTACAAGTAAGCATCAGCGTCGTCTGAATCCATTCAGAAAATGATGCACTATATATCTCGATGAAGTCTAAGTAATCGAGATAACTATGTCATGCCGTGACAATAAATCAAGCGCTAGATGGGAGGCAACCCATCGTCTTTAATTGTTTTGTTAGGAGTTTGTTTTTGGTAGTCGAGCCACGACCAAAACTAAGGCACTTGATGGGAGGCAACCCATCGTTCTAATCATTTTTGTTGTTTTTGAGTAAATGTAGGTGCAAGAGGTATAAAGGAGGAGATTGGTTTCAAATCTTGATTTGGAAGTGTTTCATGTTGAAGGTGGTAAGTTTGGAATGAAAGAACAAAGGCTATGAGTTAGGCATTGCCTATGTAAATCTAGGCAACGAACAAGGCAAGGCCTATGCTATGGCCTAAGCTCTCTGAATCTAGAATGCCATAGCATAGGCGCCACCTATGCAAAAGCCTTTTGTCTATGAATCTAGAATGCCATGGCATAGGCGCCGCCTATGCCTAACAATGCCACAGCATAGGCTTTGCAAAAGGCGCCGCCTATGCAAAGCATAGGCAAAGCATTAGGCACCGCCTATGCTCACTTTTTAGTCTCCGAATCCAATTCCAAATGGGTCAAAACCCGGCCCAAGATTTTCCTATAAATAGAACCTTAGTCTTAGAACAAAAATGCATTGCAAACTCAACCTAAGCGCCGCCTACCTCTCCAAAATCTCTCAAAATTTTTCCTTTTGCTCTTTTAACTTTGCAAGAACATCTCCCAAGGCTATCAACCAAGTAAGTACTTCTTTGCTCTTCTTTTATATTCCGTAAGTACTACACTACTACGCCTATAATAAATTGTTAAATCTTGAAGCAGTGTTGGTGATTTGAATGTGGTTGATTTGTTGTGATACAACTAAGTGAATGAAAGAATACGTAAGGATGCTCTTGACTTGTTTCCAACTTGTATTTGATTTTGATACACTGTCATACTTTTGCGGAATTGACATGGTTAAGAAAATTGCATAATCTTGTAACTTGAAAGCTTTCATGTTCGAATGACTTGTTCATTGAGATGAAAAATCATGGTTAACTACAAACATGAGATGTTATGATTATTTCTATGCCATAACTTGATATAATCTCTATGTAGTAGTCTTGTTCAAAAGGGTACATCAATCCAAACATGAAAGTATTGTCAAGATTACATGAAATAGAATCGAAAAGGATAGTTAAGATGACAAGAAAAATATGACTGCACTGATTATATTGTTGGAACATAACACCTAAACGTATATCAATGAAGTCTGAGTAATCGACATCGTTCACTTACTAAGTTTGTGCCAACAAATTAAGTGTGGGGTGGTGCCACTACTGTTTGTTCGTCGATTGAATCCTACCGAGATGAAGCTAACATGACCTTATTTTAATCTCAGGTACAATGGCACCAAAAAGTCGACCAGGAAAGGAAAAAGCATCCATCTCACAGAAAGGCCAAAAAAGGGGACGAAAAGAGCAAGCTGAATCCTCCTCGCTGCAAATACCTCGCCACATGTTCGGAATAAAATGGGTCCTAGAGAAGGAAGGAAAGGAGTGGTACAAGAACAATAAAGTGAAAAAAATATGTTCACGTGGAGTTGATACAAAAGGACAGCCTAGCCAAGAAAGAACCTCGCATCTTGGCCAAAATCATGGCGCTACATCTTGACTTCATTTTACGAGTAATAGGAGAATGTAATCTTGATCTAACGCGTGAGTTCTATGCCAATTGGTCCCCAAAGACTACAGGGAGTGAAGTAAAGATTCGGGGACAAGTTTTGCAACTAAACGCGGAGTTCTTCAACTCTTTTCTGGGCTTGCCACCTGTTGATCCATCACCACTCAAAGAGCTTTAAAACAGACCTCCGTACAGGGCGATCAGACACACACTGTGCGGAACAAGATCAATGGCACGTTGGGGTCATCACAAGGATACCGGTTGGCACAACACCTTCCCGTATGCTTCCTTGAACAGAGAAGCTCGGATATGGTTGCAAATAGTCAACTCTTGCCTAATTCCAGGGACACAGTACACAAAGATAACACGAGATAGAGTGTGCTTGGTTTACACATTGATGACGAACGTCCCCATCAACATTGGGGCGATTATTCGACCCTCAATGCGTAAGGCTAGGCTGCACAAGAGGTCCCACTTCAGCTTTTGCAATCTGTTGACTGCAATATTGAGGAAGGAGAACATCGAAGAGGAACCTGCAGATCATAAGCTTCCACACAACCCAAAGAAGGTTGACCTCACAAAGGTTAAAGATGCTGAATCTATGCATGGCGTCAACCTTACCACTGTAGAGAGACATGCTCGCGATGAAAGCTTCGTCCGCCATTCGTATGGCATGATGAAGTTTACCATGATGAGCGGGAGTCGGGTTCCAATTGCTGCAGAGCTCCAACAGTTGGATTATGACTACCCAATGAATGAGCATGCGAGGGATATGTGTGGAGTAGGTGTATATTTTGAGGAACCTCTTGATGACGATGTGCCAACTGATGATGATCGTCGGATGCCAGAATCTGACGTGGAGGAGAACTCTGATGACGATGACTCTGATGATGATTTCGATGCAGGGGGTATGACCCCAGACATAGAGTAGGAGTCCGACTAACCAGGTTCTTCTTATTTATCTTCCACTGAGGGCAGTGTATCCCGTCTAAGTGTGGGGTGCTGGTATTGGTATGCTATAGTTCTTTATCTGCATTTGCATTTATTTATGTTTGTTTGTTTTAATTAAATTTTTAATTTTTTTTTTAAACTTTGCATGAAGTTGTTCTGATGGGCAGCATGGTATTATAACAAGAGTTTGTGCTAAAATCATTACTATTGAGACGTTTAGGCTCTAAATATGACTCATTATGTGATAATTGTGTGGTTCAATTCCTTCATCTGTTGGGTCAAGAGTCTATACTACTCCCAATAAAGTCGACCATGTGCCTTGTGTGTGTGAGGATATAGTATATTATGTGTTTGTGGCTGATGCTAGAACTTGCCTCGTGTGTGTGTAAAGCAAAATAAAGAATGCAGGTTTAGGAGATGATTTAGGCATTTCTTTTGCAACCTGTAGTTGTTTACCTTCTTTTTACCTACCCGTGTACATTATCCTAGTTAAACCCCTTTGAGCCTTTAGCTATTTTCTTTGACAGCCTCATATGTAAGCTTAATCCATTTTTTTCAAGACCATAATTTGATCCAAATTCCTAAGTGCTTTAAATTGTAAAGTCATGTGACAAAATAAGAGGAAATTGGTTAAGAGTGATGCCTTAGAGTGTATTGGTGCTTGAATTTGTTTTGAAAAAGAGTGGCTAGCATAGAGGTGTGCTATAGAAAAGAAAAGAAAAAGAAATAGAAAAATAAAAAGATAAATTGTATTTATGATTAAATAAAAAGATAGTTATGCTTGAACGACAAAATAGGTGAAAAAGGGGTGATAGATGAAACAAAGGTAGCAGGGTTGATTAAAAGAGAGTGTTAATGGCATAATGTGATGTATTAAAGCGCTTAGGAACATAGTCACTATTTCTGGCCAAAATAGTCCTACCCGTCCCTTAGCCTACATTACAACCTGTAAAAGAACTATTTGATCTTAAGCTTAGCATTCTGATATTAGTGGAGCATTACACTAAGGGCAAGACTATGGTCACCAGTTGCAACATATGAATTCTTTGTAAGAGTGAGAGCAAGGAGAATAGTGTACCCATGTTTCGAAAAAATGCAAAACTTGTGAGTGATTATGGGTGATATCTTGTGTGAGACACACATGGTTGATGAGTTTTGGGTAGTATTGTATGATTCTTTGTGCCTTAACGTGTGGATACGAATTAACCATCATCACGAGTCTATGTTGGAGGTTGAATTATTTCTAGTAGTGATCAATAAAACTACTCTTTGTTAATGATTCCCGTGCCTGTCTTGATGAATATTTTGTGCTGTTATTGTGTAATCCTAAGTAGATGTTTGCATGGACGTAATATTTTGTTCGAGGACGAACAAAGCTTTAAGTGTGGGGTGTTGATCAATGAGAATTAAAATTTGATAACGCTCAAACTACAACTCTCATAAGAGTGTAAGCGGTCATTTGTCAAATATAGAACCCAACTAGGTTGGGTGTCGAATCCCACAGGGAATACTTGGTCACTAAGTATGCAACGATTAGTAGACTTTTGGTGAAAGTTCTGCGGAAAAAAGGGTGGATTTTATGCGTGAAGTAAAATTATCAAAATAGCAAAGTAAAAACGGAATGTTTAGTAAGATTTTAATCAATGAGAATTGTAAGTTAGGGTTATGTCCACCTTATGAGTTCTACGTATCTATTAACTATGAGTTATGTAGAATTCAGACATGCATGCACTTATAGAGGTTCGTATTCTAATGGTAAATCCTAGCGTCTCTCGACCATCAAGGATTATCTCACTTTAACTCTCTCGAGCTTAAAACGTGTAACTAACTGTACAAACTCTCCAAGTGGTTAATCCAGTTACGGCATTAACTTGTAAACAGGGGTTGGTAGCCCTATTTCCTTGTCACACTCTCTTTTCCAAACATGTAACTTTTCTCTCGAACAAGTTAATGCTATATTGGCGTATTCCTATGTTTGCAACCACAACAATTTAATTAATAAAGAGAGTAATGGTATAAGTAGAATATGCATCAAGAATTCACAAACTCATAGTAATAGATAGTATATCATAAGGCTTCCATAACCCTAACAGAGAAGTTTAGCTACTCATGAGTGCAACGGAGATCACAATAAATATCATCATCGTACCAAATCTTGAACGATCTCACGTTAGTCACAAGAGACGTGCTTTCTCTGTCAGAAATTAACGTGAATAGTACTAAATGTCGAATAAAAGAAAAATAGAATTGAATAGAAAAAAGGATGAATAGAAAAGTCGGATAGAAAATAGAATGCATGCTGAAAAATTCATCAAATAGGGTTTTTATAACATCCTTGTCCTAGTCCTACTGAAATAAGGTTTTTATCCTTGTCCTACTGAAATAGGGTTTTTATCCTTGTCATATTCCTACTAGGTTACTGCTGATCCCCAAGTATTTAGAAATACTGTTTTTGCCCGGGACAAGTTTTCCATGCATCACTTCAGTCCACAAGCTTCCAGAAGCTGTCTTCCTTCTTACATGAAGTTTCCTTTGCTTCCCAACGGTCCACAAAATGCTGAAATCTTCCTCATTTATACCTGAAAACACGGTAATCACGTTGGTTAGCTCACTTACAGGAAAAAGGACTAAAAGTGCAGGAATTATATATTTTGTCCTTAAAACTTAGCTAAAATATGGGTAAATTATAGTGCTTTAGGCGTGTAAATACGCCCAACATTAATCACGCAAACGGTCACCAACACGAACCTCACATCAGCAAATATGAGTTTCCAGTTTTGGCCACTCCGGGACCTACACCTTCCACGGCTTTGCTACACGTCCTTCCATTACTGCCCACTTAATACCATTACCAAGAAATCCATTTACCATTTATTAAACAGGGCCATTTAGTGGTGGTATCTTCATACAGACCATACTTGCAAGTACTATCCATAGCCAACTACATATAGGTTTAATGGAACTTTCAAGTGCCCTACCATTTACCATTTTAAACCACTTGGGAGATTCTATGTATGACACAAGCATTACCATTCATCCATTTAACTTTCCAAGCCATTTAAAACACGCATAATTCCTTTACTAAGTTTTAAAACAAGTAAGAGTGCCATTAAAATACTCAATGCAATGAAACATTATTATAGGCATTTTGTCAAACACACTGGGGGCATAATATAACCAAAATCAATTCCAATTACCATTAAACTATTTCCATGCAATCCAATTATCTAAAACCACTATTAATGCATATATATCATAATTAAAACCATGGGAAACCATAATCAACCATTTAATATCAATACCCCAAATTCATATTAGAAAACCAAAATCATACAATTAATCAAGTCATGAAAATATTCATAAAAACTATGCTTCTAGTTGGAATTAACAATGAGGGAATAGAACATGCCTTAAACCAAGATGATGAAGGAAAAAATTACCAAAACAAGCGCCAAATCAATCCTCTAGTTGAAACCCTAGCTTCCCTTACCCAATAGCTTTTAAGAGAATTATAAAGTGTTTAGAAGAGTTTCTAAGTGTTAATTGATGGAACAATAGGGTAAATAACCTCTTAAGTAGGTTAGAAGTCATGGGACCTTATAATAATAAGTGGGGAAATATCCAGAATACCCTCAATTAAGTTGCACCAAAATCCCATCCTAGGGGTACGATTGATCCTTACGAGTCATACCCTCCAATTCGATTGGTACCATCCACTCGTATACTGACCTCAACCATTGGATCAAACACTTTTCAGCATACAACTCATCCAACCAAGTCGTATTCAAAGCATACAATCCGTACCTCTGGCAGATTTAAACCAAGGGGAGATTTAGACACTGTCCAACATACGAGTATTGGGTATGATTTATACCTTAACATACGGCTCATGGTGAGCCACTCATACTCTGATCAAACCTAATTAACTAAGTCTAAGATTAAGTTAAGGAACCAAATGATTCGTAACCACCGTTATGACTCATAGCCCTAAGTCGTATCCATTCTAGTAACCAAAATCCATCCCACCATCCAACACTGATAGCATAGGACTGGACCTTACCAATCATACCCCAACTACATCTCATAGCCTCAAGTCGTATTGGGTCTAGAGACTAGAATTCCAGGAATTTTCTAAGGTCCAAAAACTAGGGTGTTTCAGTCTCCCCCACTTAGAACACTCATCCCCGAATAACGGACAGGGTAGGGCTAACCACACGCACGAGTCATTTGCATTATCAAATATATCTCCAATCTATAACAAAGTTTGAAAACAAAGAGGACAAGATATTAATCTTTCCTTTAAGAAACTTTGAAAATAAAGATGTGTTAAAGACGTATACTTTCTGCATGAATCCCAGGGGCAGAAAATAAATGCGGATATTTGGACTTCATGTCCTTCTCCGTTTCCCATGTAGCTTCTTCCACTTTATGGTTCCGCCACAGAACCTTAACTGAAGCCACATCCTTGGTCTGCAACTGATGAACCTGACTATCAAAGAACTCGATTGAGATTTCCTCATAAGACAAAAAATTCATAAGACCCAATCCTTCCAAAGGAATAATCGAAGAAGGATCACCAATGCACTTTCTCAACATGGTAACATGAAAGACCGGATAAACCAAGCTCAAATAAGAAGGTAACTCCAACTCATACGCAACATCACCAATTCTCCATAAAATCTCATAAGGACCAACATACCAGGTACTGAGCTTTCCGTTTTTGCAAAACCGCACTACTCCCTTCATGGGAGATACCTTGAGAAAAACCTTATCCCCAACCTCAAACTCCAAATCTCTATGCCTAACATCCATACAGTATTTTTGGTGACTTTGGACAGCCTTAAGCCTCTCCCAAATCATCTTCACCTTGTCCATAGCCTGGTAAACCAAGTCCGGTCCAAACATATCTGCCTCTCCAATCTGAAACAAACTAATAGGAGATCTACACCTTCTATCATACAATGCCTCAAAAGGGGCAATACCAATACTAGAGTGATAGCTATTGTTGTAAGCAAAATCTACCAAAGGCAGATGCTCCACCTAGCTGTCACCACAATAAATCACATAAGCCCAAAGCATATTCTCTAATATCTGAATAGTTATCTCTGCTTGCCCATCCATCTACGGTGGAAACAATACTCAGACTAACCTTAGTACCCAACCCTTTCTGGAAAGATTGCCAGAAGTGAGATGTAAACTGTGTGCCACAATAAAAAATAATCAAAAAAGGCACCCCATGTAGCTTCACAATATTTTAAAGATACAGCTTCGCATAATCTTTAATCAAGAAGGTAGTCCACACTGACAAAAAGTGTGCAGACTTAGTCATCTTATCCACAATGACCCAAATCAAATCCTATTGATTCTGAGATCGCGAAAGACCGGTAACAAAGTCCATATTAATCACTTCCCACTTCCATTTGGGAAAGTTAATTTCTTGATACAACTCTTCTGACCTGTTGTGTTCTACCTTAACCTATTGACACACCATGTACTTGGCCACAAAATCAGCCACCTCCCTCTTTATTCCATTCTATTAATAGATCTCCTTAAGATCATGATACATCTTAGTCAAGTTGAGATGAACAACATAGCGCGTCTCATGCACCTTGGCCAAAATCCTTTATCATAATCCATCAAAATCAAGAACACACAGCCTCCTTTGGTACTGTAAAGTACCGGCACCACTGATCTCAAATACCACTACTTTTTTCCCACCATCGTCTCTTTTGATATTCATCAAGATAGGTTCTAGCACTTGTTTCTCCTTAATATCCACACATAGAGATGATTGAACCACTTCTTGCACCACCACACCACTATCTTTAGAGTCTAAGAAGCGAACTCCAAGATTAGCCATATCCTTCACCAATTCCCACTACCTTTCCCCTACATGAGCCAAATTCCCCATGGATAACCTATTAAGGGTATCAACAACTATGTTAGCCTTACCTAAGTGGTAGTGAAGACTCATATCGTAATCCTTAAGAAGATCAAGCCATCTCTGCTCCCTAAGGTTAATCTCTCACTGAGTGAACACATACTGTAGACTCTTATGATTAAAAAAGATTCAAATAATGCCACCATATTTTAAAAGCAAACACAATCACCAACAACTCCAAATCACGAGTAGGATAATTCCTCTCATACACTTTTAACTACCTGGAAGCATAGGCAATAACCTTCCCATGCTGCATTAAAACAAAACCAAGCCCTACCCGAGATGCAACACAATAAACCACAAACCCATCATTGCCTTTTGGTAAATCAAGAACTGCAGTCAAAGTCAACTTATCCTTCAACTTCTGAAAACTCCCCTCACAAGCATCTGACCAAGAAAACTTGACCTTCTTTTGAGTTAACTTAGTCAAAGGAGCAACTATCGTAAAAAAATTTCCACAAACTGCCTATAATACCTGGCTAAACCCAAGAAGCTCTTAATGTCGAATGGAGCCGTAGGTCTAGGCCACCTCTTAATTGCAATAACCTTTTGCGGATCAACCATGGTTCCTTCACTAGAAATAATATGACCCAAGAAAGTTACAGTGTTCAACCAAAACTCACACTTGGAGAACTTGGCATATAATTGTTATTCCTTTATGGTCTGCAACACTATACAGAGGTGATTAGCATGATCCACCTCACTCTTTGAATAAACTAGAATGTCATCAATAAGCACATTAATAAAGAGATCCAAATACTGACAAAAAACCCTATTAATTAGATCCATAAATGCTTCCAGAGTATTAGTCAATCCAAATCACATTACCAAAAAGTTAAAGTGCCTATACTAACTACGAAAAGCGGTCTTAGGGAAGTCCACATCCCTAATCTTTAGTTTATGGTACCCAGACCAAAGATCTATCTGAAAAAAAAAACTTGGCACCTTGCAACTAGTCAAATAGATCATCTATCCTTGAAAGAGGATACTTGTTCTTGACCGTCACCTTGTTCAACTCCCTATAGTCAATGCACATCCGAAGGTAAGCATTCTTCTTACGCACAAAAAACATCGGTGCACCCCATGGAGATACACTAGGATGAATAAATCCCTTATCCAGAAGATCCTTAAGTTACTCCTTGAGTTTCCTCAACTCAGTCAAAGCCATTCTATATGGAGGAATAAAAATTAGACGAGGGTCTAGAACTAGGTCAATACCAAACTCAATTTCTCTTTTTGGAGGAACACCAAGAAGATCATTCGAAAAGACCTGTGGAAACTCAGTAACCACTGGAACTGACTTCAAAGAAGAACCTTCTGAGTTAGAATCTTTAACTCACACCAAGTGATAAAGAAAGCCTTTAGAGATTAACCTTCGATCTCTAAGATAAGAGATAAATCTCCCCTTAGGAGTTGAAGGACCACCCTCCTATTCTATAACTAGTTCACCAGGGAACTTAAAGATAACCTTGTGAGTCCAAAAATCCAAGGATACATAATAAGAATACAACAAATCCATACCCAGAATGACATCAAAATCTATCATACCCAACTCAAATAGATCCATCAAGGTCTACTTGCCACCAACAAATGCCACACATGTCCTACTGACTCTCTTAACAATAATCGAGTCACCTATTGGGGTAGAAATAAATAAAGGATCCAAAATAACTTTTGGATCAAAACCAAATAATACAGTCACATAACGTACCAGTAATGACATTAGGTGATGCCTTAGATTCCTATTGGGATGCCAAAGCATACAACCTATTTAGACCAACACTAGAAACAGGAGAAGTAAGAAAGTAGATGCAATAACTCCAAGTGTTGGAGCAAAAGATGAAGCCACAAGAATATTATTCGCCCCCTATAGTAACCTTATTAACCAAATAATCCCTAAGCCGATGACCTTCCTAGCCACACTTAAAGAATTTGTCCCTTCCTTCATCCCAATAACTTCGATGAGGACGACCAAAGAACCGACAAGGAGGGCATGAAGAAACTGACTTACCTCTACCTGCTTGATATTGGGCACTCTGTACCCGAAAATTATCACCACCTTGATGATGCCTATTGCCCGACTGGTAATGAGCACTAGCAAAAGAGTAGGAACCAGAACTCTCCCACTTCTTTTTCTGCCATTTGTCACTATCCCGACCACCCTGAGACTGAGCACCTCACTAGTCAGAAAATCTACTTTATTTGCCAAACTCTGCCTACTTCTTCTTTTCATCCTCCACTTGTTGCATATGAACAGTTAACCTAGAAATGTCCATATTTTTTATCAGCAAAGCGGTCTTGCTCTCTAAAATAAAATCCCAATTCAACCCAGAAGTGAACTTCCTCATTCTTGAATGGATGTCAGCCACTAAATTAGGAGCATACCTATACAATTGAAGAAATTTCAAGGCATATTCCTTGATAGACATCCTCTCCTACTTCAGATTCATAAGCTCCTCCATCTTTACTTCCCTCAACTCTTGAACAATCATACTATGTTGTTGAACTTTATTCATTAACTTGCTTATCTTGGTTGTAGATTCATAGGGTTAATTGCATGATCATGGTCTCCCGACCTCTAATCCTTTACCTAAGTTGATCTTTACAACTACATCGTTGAGCAAAGATGTAATAGTCCACTTAAGTTCTTTAAGCTATCATTCTATGTGTGAATCAAGTAAGGCATCTAAGTACATCCCTGTCCTAGGAACTAATTCAAATTTCTTCTTTCATAAAGAAATACAAACCATACTTTGTTCATCTCCATATTATATCCTCTAATACCTCTTCCATGGTCAAATGGTAGATAATTGATGTATTATAAAGGTCATGAATCCTTAAAATAGTTAAATTAAAGATGAACACACAACCAATAATCATAAACAAAGTTAAATGAATTCAATTCAAGACAATAGTACTCATGTTCTTGGATTCAACCCCAGAAAAAGATGTTTAGCCACACATAGTCATTATTGTAATCACAAATTGGTAATTAACGACTAAAAATATGAATGAACTAAATAAAAATAATAAAAACCTAAAGAAGAAGTTGTAGCAGCCCCTTGTTCTCCAAAATATGTTCAAATATACTAAAAACATGCACAAAGACGTATATATAGTAATAGGGTAAGCCCAAGCCGTGTTGGACAAGGAATCTGCGTGAAAGTCCAGGGGTGGAATAAGCAAGCGACACACGCTGTATTCCATAGAAATGGATCATGTCACACAAACTTTATTCCATAGAAACGGAGCATGTGATGCAAACATATCGCATGCTGCTACTGGAATTTATTCTCCAAATTTTGGTTAAGTATTGAGTCTCCCATCTTAGTCCCTTGTCTTGTGGTGTCTTTCCCATAGATTTCCAACCTTTTTAACATCAAAATATCATCATATTCAGGTCCTAAGGCATCCTACACAATCAAATCACACGAATTAAACAACACTATATCCATAACAATGAATCAAAATAAGAGCTAAGCGAAGCTAGTTCGCATTGATCTTTCACTTATTGTTCCACTTCTACACTTAATAAAAATTGAACTTTACACATCAACAATAATTTATTCCACTCATAATCACACATTAAAATCATTCGGAACACATTAAACACAATAGAATCCATCAAGATAAACTAGACAAACAACTAGCTCAAGCTAGAAAAACTAGTTTTCTCTATTAAACTCTAATTGACTCAATTAAGTACAAACTTGTAGGGAGACACTTTGAACCATTGAAAACAGGTCGTAGAACACTTATATAAATATTTATATCATTATCAACCTATATAGAATACAAATCATCTTCAAAATAATGCTAAAAAGACAAGAATAGTGACACAAAAATGCATAAGTACGCCCAACATAAGAGACTCCACGCTTTAAAATAGAATACCAAGAAAGTGAAATATTCCTAAATGCCTTATAGCCTCTCCTTTATGAGTTTGGTTCACTACACAGCCTTAAAAGAGACTCTACTCAACACGGCTTTGTGGACTCCTAATTGATCATAAACCTAGGCTCAGATACCAACTTGATGTGACCCAATCAGGGGCCTTGTCCTAATGGGCATCCCAAGTCTAATTAGGACCAGAGACTACCCCCATTATGCAAACCAACCTCCAGTCGCCTGCCCTGAGTTGGCTGAATTTCTAAGTATATAACAAGATAGTGTAAAAGCTCACATGAAGACTTTAGGATAGGATCACAATCGTGACCAACCCAATCGAGTCCAACCATCCTATAACAATAATCCAACCATACCAAACCACTCCAAAGGCCTTAAATAAGGTCATTCCCAAAGATGCTCTAAAACATAATATAATTAATCCCAAAATAAAATACAATGGAATAACCTATAATATCATCCAATAATGCCTTCCCTTTAGCTTATTCTCATGCCAAGGCTGACACCAATACCGATCCCACCTATTCCAATCCATAAAAGTACTACAAAGCCTCTAACCAAAAGGTTAATAAAATCCAATTGGGACATACCCTCAACAATAGCCAAAACTAATATCCAAAATAAAATCAAAATGTCTAGAGATATCCATAACATGAAATGAAGCCTTTTAAAAGGATGGAAGCTCAACACTTTAGTCCAAATGTTGATCCCTGAGTCACTCACTATATAAAAGAAGTAGAACAATAGGTTTCTACATAGAATGGGTATATATTCACCAATAGACGGGTTAGCGAGAGAATGCTAGCATGATCTTAAGATATGGATAAAATAATTTCATATATAAAATCAAGTAAAACCATCCATATTCATATATAAATACATATATATATATAACCATGTCAGGAAAAAAGGATCGGGTTTAGTATTCCATTAAAACCTTTACCTGGGTCGTGTAGCTTTGTCGTCCTAAACCACCCACATGCTATATGGGTTCAGCTCCCTCTGCTAAAATGGCTCCAGTATGTGTAGTCCCATGACCAAGGAATAAAACCTAGGATTACTAGTACATCCCCCAAAATATAGTGTGACATCATACACACGGTCACCAAGACTAACCTCACATCAACAAATATGAGTTTCTAGTTTTGGCCCTCCCAGGACTCCACCTTCAAGGGCTTTGCTACATATCCCGCCATTATTACTTAATTAAAACCATTACCAACCAGCCAATCAATCCATTTTCCATCTATTAACCAAGGCTATTTAGTAGTGGTATCGTCATGCCATTCATACTTTCAAGTACTATCCATAGCCAACCACATATAGGTTTAAGGGGACTTTTAAGTGCTATTCCATTTACCATATTAAACCACTTGGGGGATTCCATGTACCTCAAAAGAATAACTATTTATCTATTTAACTTTCCAAGATATTTAAACCATGCATAATTCCTTTACCATGTTTTAAAATAAGCAAGAGTTCCATTAAAATACTCAATGCAATGAATACATTATTATAAGTATTTTGTCAAATACATTGGGGGCATAATATATCCAAAAATAATTCTAATTACCATTAAACCATTCCCATGCAATCCAATTATCCAAAACCACCATTAATTCACATAAAGCATAATTAAAATAATGGAAAACCATAATCAACCCTTTAATATCAATATCCTAAACGTTTATTTAAAAATCAAAATCATACAATCAATGAAGTCATAAAAATATTCATAAAAACCATGCTTCTAGTTACAATTAACAATGAGGGAAGAGAAAATATCTTAAACCAAGATGATGATGGAAAGAAATCACCAAGACAAGCTCCAAATTAATCCTCTAAGTTAAACCCTAGCTTCCCTTGCCCAATAGCTATTGAGAGAATTATAGAGTGTTTAGAAGAGTTTTTAAGTGTTAATGAATGGAATAATAGGATAAATAACCTCCCAAATAGGTTATAAGTTATGGGAAATTATTAGAATAATTTGAGAAATATCCAAAATACCTCTACTTAAGTTGCACAAAAATCCTATCCCAGAGGTACGATTGACCCTCCCAAATCCTATCCGCTAATACAATTGGTACCCTTCACTTATATCCTAGCCTCAACCTTTATATAAAACACTGTATCGCATATGAATCATCCAAGTTATATCCAAAGCATATGATCCGTACCCTTCATCCATAACCCTAGAAGATTTAAACCCAAGAAAGATTTTAACACTGTCCATCATACCCTGGCTTACGACTTATGGTGAACCACTCATACACAGAAACAACCTAAGTAACCAAGTCTAATTTAATTTAATGAATCAAATAACCCTTAACCACCGATATGACTCATACACCTAAGTTGTATCCATTGTAGTAACCAAAATCCATCCCATCATCCAATACTGGACAGTATACGACTGGACCTTACCATCCATAGCCTAACATATGGCTCATACCCTCGAGTCGTATTGGGTCCAGAGACTAAAATTCTAGGAAATCTACCAACTAGGATATTTAACCTATACCTTCATAGCGAGATACACAGTGAAAGATATTCACTATTTGGATAACCTTGGAGTTCATCTCTTAGACTCTGAGGATGGTAGTGTGTTTTTAAGTATTAAGAGGGATGTGGGATATCAAAAGGTTATAGATTTTGAGATTGGTGATGATGTCATCTTTAGGTACCAAGGCAGATTATGTGCTCATGATGTAATGAATTAAGAGAGAGAATCTTGGTTGAGGCTCAAGAGTTGCATCCCAGTTCTATGAATATGTATCATAATCTAAAGAAGGTTTATTAGTAGAACAATATAAAGAGAGATGTGGCCAGTTTTATGGATATATGTATGGTGTGTCAATAAGTGAAGGTTGAGCACTTGAGGCCTGATGGGTTGACTCAATAGATTAAACCATCGGTGTGGAAATGGGAGATAATTAATATGGATTTCATTACTGGTCTTTCTTTGTCTCAAAAATAGTTTGATTTGATTTAGGTCATTGTGGATAAGATGACTAAGTCTACTTACTTCTTGCTAGTGAGGACTAATTATTCAGCAAAAAATTATGTGAAGTTGTTCCTCTAAGAGATTGTAAAGTTGCATGTGGCACCTATTTCTATTCTTTTAAATAGTGATACTTAGTTCTCATCCCACTTTTAGCATTTATATTAGAGAGGTTTAGGAACAAAGGTGATCTTTAGTACTACTTTTCACCCGCAGTAAGATGGGAAAGCAGAAAGAACTATTTTGATATTATAAGATATTTTTTGGACTTATATGATTGACTATGGTGGTAGTTGGGTTAATCATTTGCCTCTTATAAAGTTTGCATATTATAATAGCTACCACTCTAGTATTGGGATGGCTTCATTTGAGAAATTATATGGTAGGAGGTGTACATATCCTACTGGGTGGTTCGAAGTTGGTAAGGCTAAGATATTTTACTCGAATTCAGTTCACTAGGCGATGGATAAGGTAAAAGTAAATCAAGATAGACTTAAAGCTGGCCAAAGTTGCCAAAAGTCCTATGCGGATGTAAGGCATTGGGAGTTAGAGTTTGAGGTTGGTGGTTGGGTGTTCTTGAAAGTATCTCCCATGAAGGGAATAATATGGTTTGGGAAGTAGGGGAAGCTCAATCCCCAGTATATTGGCCCGTACTTGGTTTTGAAGAGGGTTGGTAATGTTGCATATGAGTTGGAGTTGCCTCCTAGTTTTAGATTCGTTTATCCGGTGTTTTATGTTTTGATGTTGAGAAAGTGTATGGGTGATCCTTCGACAGTCCTTTCGTTAGAGGAGGTGGGTATTTCAGATTCCTTATCATATGAAGAAGTCTCAGTTGAAATTTTGGATCAACAAGTTTGTTGGTTGTGTACAAAGTATGCAGCTTTGGTAAAGGTTCTATGGAGGAACCACAAGGTTGGAAAGGCTACTTGGGAAGCCGAAGAGGACAAAAAGTCCAAGTATCCATCTTGGTTTTTGCTTTGGATAATCGTGCTTAAGGTTGTGTTATTCTTAACATCTTTTTTGTTTTACCTTGTTAAAGAAAAAAGTGATTTACTTGGCATCTTTATTTTTTATTCTTATTAAAGGTAAGAGTAGAGGAATATGGAGTCAAATCATTCTAGTGATTGCCTTTTCCCATTATTTGAGGATGACTGATCCAAGTGAGGGAGAATTGAAACACCCTGGATTTTGGGCCTTGAAAATTCCTTAGGCTTTGAGCGCACTGTCGTTGTTATGACTGGACGCCAGAGTCATAAGGTGTCTTGATAAGTCATTGGGATGAGTCATAACCAAACCAGTAAGTTTGTGTCTTGATTCTTGTCTGAGTATGTGTGGCTTACTAAGAGCCGTAAGAATATGTTACGAGTCATTAGTTGTAATCATAGGGTGTCTAGTGTAATTCCCAAATTGAGTTCTATGTTTACTATGATTGGATGCTACGAGTTGTAGGGTCCCATTAAGAGTGTGCCATTGAGTCATAAGAATAACAGTGTAGGGTGCCTTGGTGGTACTGCCTTGGTTATGACTGTTGGTGGCGAGTCGTAAGGAGAGGTTACGAGTCAAGGGGGTCACTCGTAATCAAAGGCGACACTTTTTCAATCTTTAAGTTAAGGGAATTCTAGATATTTTCCCTCTTACCCAACTTGAAACCAAGTCTTATAACCCCTTTAGAGTGTTATTATAAATTAGAAATAATCTAAGTAATGCCTCAAATACTCCCAAATCCTCAAGGTCAAGAACACTTAGGGTTTTTAATAGGTTGATCAATTAGAGCTCTCAAGGGTGATTTCTCTCTGTACATCTTACTATTACAGGCATGTTACTCTTCCTTTATAGTTAATTTTCTAAAAGCATATGTAGTAAAGTGTTGTTCACATGAAATTGTTTTGGTTTTGAAACAAGGATTGGGGGTCTTTAAATATTATGAATTGAACAATGTTTCTCATGGTTTATATATATGATTTTCATGTTTTTAATATGGTTTTGAACTTATGGGTGCATGGGTATGGTGAATGAACTAGGGAACTGTGATTTTCCCAAAATTGTGACTTTTGAAGTTGTTATGACCCTAACCCCATAATGTGAAATTGGATTTAATTATAAGAATTGTGGGAATTTGTAAAATAAAATTAGTCTCAAACTATTGCATGATATAAAGAGGTATTTGAAATGTAAGGGTATGATTTAATGAACAAAGGGAGTCGGTGACCCCCTCTGTGTGAAAAAAGGGAGTTATTTTCTCCAAGTTAATGGAAATTGTTTTGGAATGATGTGTTACCTTGCAAAGGTAGTTGGTATGATGATGCTAATATGTATGACTTAATGTGGAATGTGGTTAAATGAATGGGAATCTTTGATACTTGTTTTAATTGGGCTCTAATAAGGGTTGGGTAGCTGAGTCGTGAAAGTGGAGGTCCGAGTGACCCATACTGGAAACTGCATTTGCCGACGTGGGGGTCAAAGTGACGAGGGAGGTTCGAGTCCCCCTTATTATTATTTCTTAATTAGGGAGGTTTGAGTCCCACATAAATCATTGTATGATCGGGTGCTTAAGTCACCTTGGTATATATTGGAGGGTTCGAGTCCCTCATATGCATATATATGAGATTATTCTCTGATTTGTGCACCTACACGAACTGGACCCGACCAGGGGTGAGATCTGTGGCCCATATAGCCTATGGTTACTTTTATATGATAGTTGAGCTACACAATCTAGGATAAAGTTTTGAAATGTACGTTAAGCCTTGTTTCCTATCCCGTCATATCATATATATATATATATATTTGTATATATATGCATATATCTGTTTATGCGTTTGATTATGAGCATTGGCTTTTGAATGATTTTAATCTGTTGATCATGTCATTATGCTATCCTTATCCCCGAGTTACATGTTAGCGTTCACCCTACTAACCACCTTCGGATGATGTATCCCCATATGATGCAGGAATTGGTCATACTTCTACTTTTCTTGCTCAGTGACTTGGATCCAAAATTTAGTCGACCTTGGGGTGTGGTGTCTTTTGTTTTGTTAGGTGCGGGGGTGATCTTCGGTCAAAGTGGGACTTGAGATACCCGTCACTGCTGGGCCATGGTTTGGGTCGGGACACTAAACTCCTGAGGAATTAAGTGATCAAGAAAAGCACTTGAAAAGTCATCCCATACTACTTTTTCAACATTATCACCACTCATCGCTTCTCACTCCTTATACCATTGATAAGCCAAATCTTTCAACTGATAGGTAGCAATCTCCGCACCCTCTAAATCAGTAGTATGCATAACCCCGAAAATCACTTCTATCTCATCAATAAACCCCTAAGAATCCTCCTCAACCTTAGAGCTATAAAGTGTAGGGGATTCAACCTCATAAACTGGACAACCTGAGTGACCTGAGATGAACTAATAATAGGACAAATATGATCAAAACAACTAGACTACGATGCCACTAGCTGGGTAAGCATATGAATAGACTAACAAAACTCTGCACTAGAGATATTTTTTTGAGGTTACTGAGTATAAGTATCACCATCCCGAGAATCCTGAGGAGGACAAGTAGGGACCGGTGGAACCCCATGTGGAGCGATACAGTCAAGAGCAATGTCCATAGCTTGGGTATGCACTCTATGAAAAAGACGAGTTCCCTCCATATTTTCTTTAGGTAGAATAGAGGTTCCAGCAGAGTTTGTATGACCGTTAGATCATTAGGGAGGCATAATCCGAAATGCGAGTAAGTTAGGAATTACAGAATTTTCAAGACAAATAGACTCTATAGCCCAAAATAGAACACAAGGAAGGAAAATATTCCTAAATATCTTGTAGCCTCTACTTTATAAGTGTGGCACGCTACACATCTATAAAAGGGACTCTACTCGATATGGATTTGTGGATACCCAACAGCCCTGAACCGAGCTTTGATACAAAGCTTGTCGCAACCTAAACCTAAACCTAAGCCTAGCTATGACAATCTCCTTAAACTTACCTCAAGAGCACATGAATGTAAATAGCAAAAGTCAACAAAATCAATGATAGATAAATAATACGCAATGAAATCTCAAGATTCAACATAAGATAACAATTCCATCCCACTACTGTCCATAAAATCCTCTAAAATCAAAATACTAACTAAGTTGGGACATGCCCCCAACTATGACTAAAAGAATCCAAATTACTAAAACAGTAATGAAAGATCAATGAAATAACAAGGCCTTTCAATGGATAGAGGCTCACCACTTCACAAATGATGAATAAAAGTACTCAACCACCTAACATTGCACAAGAGTAGCGAAAAAGCCCTCAAATCCTAATCATAAATTGATGTAGCATCCAGGGACGGTCAGTGCGGTGAGCACTGGTATGTAACTGAAGGGGTATAAATAAAATAATACATTTACCAAAATCCAGTCATAAACTATATGCACCACATTCATATACATATATAAGATATCGGGATAGGGACAATGATCAGGAGCATAAGAGTTTGAAATATTAACTTAAACTGTGTAGCTCACTGATCTCTCTGTTGGAAAGGCCTCAGTTCATGTTAGCCGCACAAATTGAGGAAAACTTAGGAAACACTAAAGACATTAAGGTTATAATACTCTTAATATATATATATATATGTGTGTGTGTGTGTGTGTAATGTGTGCACCAAGAACATGATCACATGGACTCCTAACACTGAAAAACATGGTTTCCAGTGTTGATCACCCTGGGACCTACACCGCCACGGTGAGCTAAACAATTCTCTTTAAGCCTAAATTAAAATAGTTTACACATAAACCAATCATTAACCCAAGATTCATTTATTAAGACATTTACCACTTGGTATCGTCATACCAATATGTCTGCAAGCTAATATATATATATATATATATATTTTTTTTTTATATATATATATATATATTTATATATATCTCCAAATTGACTCCCAAGTTCCATTTAAAATTCAAACCATGGACACCAAGTCCATCCAAAAACCATACTTATTCTTTATCCATTAATGCAACGAAATGGGTTCAAAGAAAAGTTAAATCATGAAATTACCCATAATCAAAATCAACTTTACCAAGTGGCTTGAGGTTAATGCCATCATCAAGCTAGAATTCCATCAATTTAAGAAAACCTATGTCCCTCATTTCAACCATTAAAATAATGCACCAACTTAGTCCCAAAAATCATCAATTAAAGCATGAATAATCAATTTAAATCATGGGACAAGTAATTCAATTAATAATAACCAAAACCCCTCAACCCAATTTAAACCCCAATAATTAAAACACATGAATATTGATTAAATAAATACCATAATATAAAAATACAAGTTAGGGATGAGCAACATGCCTGAGATATAGAACAATTTAAAGAGAATTTGAAGTTTGGAGCTTGGATAGTGGATTCTTTGTAAAACTCTTGAGCTTTATTGGGTTTTGAGTTAAAGAGAAAAATGAATAATTTTGATCTTTGAAAACTAAAGGGAAAAGGGTTATTTTATGTTTATAAATCATGCAAGGGGTAAAAAGACCAAAATTCCCTCACCGCAAGTGAAAAAAATAAAAACTGATGAAATTAAAGCAAGAGCATGACGCATCCTTATCACGGAGGATAGTGTCACGGCCTAAGACTACCTCCTAGTCATAAAACGATGCTTAAGAACATAAATAATCCCAAGCTAACCCATGATCTAGTATCTTCCATGAGCAATGAATAAAACAATAAGAAATATCATATATGGAAACTAAACTGACAAAAATTATGTCAAGGTGTAATACTGAAACAATACCCAACATGTCTAAACTTTTGATGAAATTAAAAACAAGACTGGCTATCTGAAAGTCTCTAAAACATGAGGAGTTGATTGAAAAAACCCCTAACTAACTCCAACTGACTAAAATAGAGAAAGTACTAAAAAAACTGCAAATAACTTGTCCTCAATGGATGAGGACTCACCACAACTACTGCTAAGTGATACTGAGTTGATCAAGGGCTATTGGGGAACTGAGAGTCAAAGCCTATATTGTGAAATCAATATAGCACCAAATAAAGTATGTTGTTAGTACTTTGAATGTACTGGTATGTGAGATAAGGATTAACTAAAATACATGTAATACTGAGCACGAATGCATGGACATGTAAAAAAGGCGATTGCAAGACCAAGTACATATACTGAGATAATACGTAAAACTGATTAACTGATAAAATAAAAACATGGTCATGCAAACCTAAAATGATATAATCCAAGTACTAATCTGAAAATGTAAGAGTTATGATGTAACCGATATGTCTCAATTTGAGCTAATCGGGGTCCAACCTATAACCCCAGCTGGAAGGATGTTTGTACCTTACTAGGGGTACCAACATACGGGTGACGATGTGGATCCAACAAAGCTGATGTCCCAAAGGACTAGGGTGCCAGTCCTAAACTGGTGGGTGACGCCTAAGAGAGTGTCATTCCTAAATTAGCGGGTGATATCTCATAACCTACGCTGGCTACATAGTTTTGGAACTTAGAAACTTTTAATAAACATCTCAGTCCTCTATTGGCAGTTGAGCCTTCATCCCTAGGTTCGCTCAATGTTAAGTCTTACTCCCAACTGAAATACACTAAAGCATAAGCTGATACAATACTAATAACGAATATGGTCAGGTCACGGTGTTTTGAAATAAAAATGCATGCAAAATCTGAAGAAAACATGAACATATAAAATGATATATTTAGCATGATGTAATACTGGTGAGTGTTTATTATGAAAATGATAATCAAAATATGATGATAAGATCATTATTCTGACTGACTTGTTACTTGGAATCGGAAACATGAATAAACATATAGGTATTGGGTGTTCATATCCCTCCAGCACTGAATAGTACTTTAAATACAATAACATCATTTAAAATACTTTAAGGAAATCGATGATTCAGAGATCCAAAATATAGAACATATCACCAAGTTGATGAAATACGTAATCATGAGTATGGGAATGTACTAAACTTATAAGGACAACACGCTCACATGGTTTAATTCATAACTTGATAAATTGACATAGTATCAACTGGACACGATATAGATGACTAAGATTATAAAATATATAAGAGTATAATTCACATGGGAAACAAAATGTCATCGTTCGTATTCAAAGCTATTAGGAGAAATCAAGTAAATTCACACTTAACATTGAAATTTCATAAAAAGAGGGAAAATGGTTTATACTTGAAAAACAAAAGATTCTAGGGACTTAATGGGTGGAAGGAACCCATTGATGAATATCCCACCCTGAGTTGCTTCAATTCTTGAAGAAAACTTGGAATTGAGACTTTGGATGGTTTAATTCTTGGAAGACGCTTTGATTTTTATGTTATTGAGGATGAGAGGGAATCGAGTATCATTAACTGATGGAGAATGAGGCAAATAATGCCCCTCTCTAGTGCTAAATTATGAATTGGGTGTTTAGAGAGAGGAGGAAAAGACCAAAATATCTCTCACCCCTTTAATGAACCTACAAGATATCCTCTGTGATACACTATGTATCACGGAGACAAACCTCTGTGACACGTTGCATATCCAAGAGGGCCAGTCTTTGTGGAACGCTGAAATCGCAGAGGTATACTGCCTCCATTGTCCAAACCACCCTGAACCTCTTTTGAAAATTCCAAAACTCACCCGGATAACCCTTTTAACATCCCTAAACATATTTCAACTCATAAATCAATGTTTTGAATAAAAAAAGGCCAAAAATAAAATATTTAAAATCTTAGGGTGTTAAAATGGCCATGTCACTTGTACTTAGTGTAAATTAAATGGCTTGGGACTTCTAAACATATGATAAATAGTTGAAAACTAGTCTAGAATCTTGGTGGGGTATTATAGGCAACCTCCGTTCCATGCCCTTATCGCGGAGGATAACCTCCGTGGCACGCTACAATTGCAGAGGATCACTTTCTCGGGGTCCCAAAAATGACCTCGAATCCCTTCCAAAAATTTTAAAATTTTTCTAAAATATCTTTTTAACACCCCTTAACATAATTTAAGTCAAAAATTAAAATTACGCACATAGGAGGGTCAAAAATAAAATAGTTGAACTTTTATGAGGTCTCTTAGAAAAAAGATACAGAGAGATGTTTAAAGAGAGAGATGTCAGATAGATTTCTCAGCCTTGAGACGTCAAATTTCTCGAGCTCAACAGGTGAAAGATCATAAATCATAGAATGAATAAAGAGTTATGATGGAACTATGAATTAAAATTTTTTAAAATCAAACTTGTAAGATATGCTAATTAATTAATACAGGATATATATATATATGTGTGTGTGTGTGTATGTGTGTTTGCATGCGTGTGAGTGTAAGTGTTAGAGATAATTTTTGTCATAGAAAAATAATTTTCTACTTCTGCTTCTATTTTTTTGTAAAGCAGAAAAACTATTTCTACCTTTTCTTAGAAGCACTTCTGCAAGTTTACTAAACACCCTTCTTTTCAGGAAAAATAAATTTTCCTAAAAAAATGTATTTATTTTTAATAAAAAACAACCCGAAACATGTCATAAGTCTTAACTCTTACCAAATGAATGAGGGTAAAACAAGAGAAATGCAAGAAAATCGCAATAACTCCACATGTAGCAATTTTACAGCATCACTTCATGATACTCTTGTAGCTGTGAAAACGACAAAAAATACAGATTCTCACTTACATTATGTATGTATGTATGTATGTGTATATATGTGTGTGTATGTACGTACGTATGTATGTATGTATTCACTCAAGAGATTATATATGATAAGTAAAAAATGTAAAATTTTATAACTTTTGTATGTAAAATATAAAATAAATAAATAAATTTTAATATAAGAAATATATATAAAAAGAAGAACAAGTAATCTAATCAGGAACAGGAAAACTTTTCGAAAAATTTACTATATATAATCCAATTTTAAAGGTCCAAATAAAATGATCAGTAAATAATGAATGAGGACAAAAATAATTATGTGTAAGAAAATGTAATAGAAATATATAGCATTTCTATTTTATAAAATATTTTGTGACGACTACCAAACATATCTTATTCTATCTTATATATACGTACTAGTGTCGTATGACACATACTAAGCCTGACCAAAATTGTCATTAAAAATAAATTTAATTTAACTTTTTAAAAAATAATTTTTAAAAATATAAAATCTAACCAAATTAAATCAAATAAAAATTAGTTTAATTAATTGGTTTGGGTCAATTTATATTCAAATCTTGAACACCCACAACCATCATCATCACTACAATCACTATAACTATCGACTGTATATCATCATAATTAGTCATCACTATATATTATCAATCCTCATTATTAGTTATCATTACTATTTTATAAGTTAACACTATGTGTATTTTAATTTTAATCTTAATTTAAATATACATCTTAATCTTCAAATATGAATTCAATTCAATATTTTTTTTATGGTTTAGCTCTTTGACTTTTGGTTTGTAATACTTTAATTAAATTTTGCCTAACTTTTATCTTTTCAAAATTAGCATGCTACTGCAAACAAAAAGAACTGAAGATAAAAAAAGGAGTAAATAAAGCTCAAATTTTTGCAACTAAATTTATATCAGTATACTCATAACTTTATTTGACAAGATTTAAAACACGTTTTAATTATAGCTAAGAACAGTTTAAGCATTTGCAAAAGGTGTGAAAAAGTGATCTTATTTAGTAAAATATACGAAATAAGTAAAGTAAAAAATTACTCCTTTTATTTTTCTTTTATTTTGTCATATTTTTTTTTTGAGATTTAAAATACACAATTTTGATCAATATTTATATATTTACTTTTTCATCATACCTCGCAGGAAAGGAGAACTTGGTCTACAAGCGTAACCCGGTGACTTCTAACCTTTTTTATTTCATTCTTCATATTCTGCTAGAATTATCTCCTGTATCTTGACTTGCGTTTGATTTGTTGATATTGTCTGTTGTCGTTTCTTGCATTGCTTTTTATTGGGTTATCGGCTTGGGGCTCTGTTTTTGGGGTTTTGGGTGTTGAGTCTATTGGTGTTTTCTCTCTATTTGAGTTTAGTTTTGTTTCTTAATTATTTCTTCGAATTTGTGTGAGCCTTGTATTTCTTGTTGGTGCTTTGTTACTACCATTGTTTATTTTTTCTTATATTTTCTTGTAGTAGTGGCTGTAGCATTGATGGTTGGATAGGGTCATATCCGAGGGGGTTGGGGCAGGGGGCTATTGTGGGGGCGGGGGAGGGGGGGAAGAGGAATTAGCGGGAGTGGAGGGAGGCCAAGGTTTGGCCTCAGGGGTGGTAGAGAAAGACGTGTGGATAGTGATGGTAAGCTGAGGGTTAGGTCTTGGAATATAGGGACTCTTCAGGGTAAGTCCATAGAGCTTGTGAAGATTCTTAGAAAGAGGAAGATTAATATTGCGTGTGTTCAAGAGACCAAGTGGGTAGGGTCTAAGCCTAGGGATGTGGATGGTTACAAGCTTTGGTACTCTGGGAGCGAGAGGCGTAGGAATGGAGTTAGCATCTTAGTAGATGAAGAGCTTAGAGATCAGGTAGTAGAGGTAAAGAGGATTAACGATAGGTTGATGACTATTAAGTTGGTCATTCGGGGGTTTACCCTGAACGTATGTAGTGCTTATGCACCACAAGTGGGCTTGCAGGGGGAAGAGAAGATGTGGTTTTGGGAGGCTTTGGATGAGGTGGTGAGAGGCGTGCCTAGCTCGGAGAAGATTGTTGTAGCAGGAGATTTCAACGGGCACATCGGGGCGTTACCGGGAGGCTTTGGTGATGTGCATGGTGGTTTTGGTTTTGGGGAAAGAAATGAAGAGGGGGCTACTCTATTGGATTTTGCGAGGTCCTTTGGGCTGGTGGTGGTGAACTTGGGCTTCCCAAAGAAGGACGATCACCTGATCACCTTTCGAAGCGCGATAGCCAAGACCCAGATTGACTTTTTGTTGCTTAGGAAAGGGGATAGGGTGTTGTGTAAGGACTATAAGGTCATCCCGAGTGAGAATCTTTCGACCCAGCATAGGCTCTTGGTTATGGATTTGGGTATAAAGAAGAATAGAAAGAGGAGGGGTGAGGAGTGTAGACCTAGAATTAAGTGGGGCGGCTTGATGCCAGTGAATACATGGGAGATAGGGGAGAATTTGGCGGGAATAGGGGTGTGGGAGTGTAGGGGGGACGTGGATAGTATGTGGGATAGGGTGGCTAGGTGCATCAGGGAGAATGCAAGTAAGGTGTTGGGTGTTTCTAGTGGCCGGGACGGGCATCATCGGGGGTGGGGGGTTGGTGGTGGAATGAAGAGGTTAAGAAGAAAGTAGGGACCAAGAAAGGGGCGTATGCTAAGTTGGTTGAGAGTAAGGACGAAGAAGAGAAGCGGGTAAATAGGAAAGAGTATAAGTTAGCTAGGAAGGAGGCTAAGTTAGCAGTTACGGAGGCTAAGACAGCCGCTTTTGAGAGCTTGTATGTAGGGTTATAGGGGAAAGGAGGGGAAAAAAAGTTGTTTAGACTCGCTAAGGCTAGGGAGAGGAAGGGTCGTGACCTCGACCAGGTAAAGTGCATTAAGGGAGAGGACGGTACAGTGTTGGTAGAGGACGGCCACATTAAGAATAGATGGCAGTCGTATTTTCATAAGCTCTTGAATGATGAAGGGGATAGAGCTATTGTGTTAAGAGAGCTGGAGCACTCAGAGGAGTGTTTGGATTTTAGCTATTGTAGACGTTTTAAGGTAGAAGAGGTTAGAGAGGCTGTTCGCAGGATGCGAAGGGGTAGAGGTGAGGCTGAGACGGATAGTGTCTATTTTGGAAAACCAGTTTGGATATATGCCTGGCCACTCGACGACGGAGGCAATTCAGCTGGTACGGAGGCTGGTGGAACAGTATAGGGAAAAGAAGAAGGACCTGGATATGGTGTTTATCGACCTGGAGAAGGCATACGACAAAGTCCCCAGGGAGGTGCTTTGGAGATGCTTGGAGGTGAGTGAAGTCCCACTGGCATATATCAGAGCAATTAAGGACATATATGATGGAGCGAAAACTCAGGTGAGGACGGCGGGAGGGGACTCAGAGCATTTCACTGTCTTGACAGGATTGCATCAGGGATCTACTCTTAGCCCCTTTTTGTTTGCTTTGGTGATGGATGTGTTGATGCGGCGTATTCAAGGGGAGGTACCTTGGTGTATGCTTTTTGCAGATGATGTAGTTTTGATTGATGAGACACGATGATGTAGTTTTGATTGATGAGATTCAAGGGGAGTTTGCAGATTGATGAGGTAATTTCATCAAAACAACCTTGGATAAATATTTTGACTGTTCCATTGAGTTTGGAACGTCGAATTTGATAGAGTAGTATAGTTTATTTGCATGCACGAGATTCTAGATGAATCCCGAGGGGTTGGCAGAGACTTGAAATTTCTCTAAGTTCCAGGTGGCTCCTAATATCTTGTGCGATAGCTAAAGCATCCCTTTGGACACTTTAACACCATTTTAGGTGCTTTTTAAGCCAAACCAAGTCAGTAGGTACCATTTTAGTAACACCTGAGTGCTTTAGAAGCCTAGATTCTAGGGTTGGGTACTACTTTAGTGGTAGTAGATGCTTTAGCGATGATCGTTCAAATGGCCAAGTGTCCACTTTAGAAGTACCCATCTTCTTGGGAAGGGTATATGTACCCACTTATCCTAATTTTTCACCATTTTCAGTCATTCTCTAGAATCTAAAACCCTAAAAAGTGGGAGTTCTTAAGAGAATCAATTGTGGGTGATCTTGGAGGTTAGAAAATTTTTATTTATGTGGTTCTTCATCTAATTTATGGTAATTTTCCATTAGTTTCGTGATTTAATTCTCCATTCTTGACTAAAATCCTTAGAAGCTTGATAACTTGATTTTAGCACCATTATAGCTCGTAATCCACCCATTTTTAAGGTAAAAATTCCTTGATCATAGAAAGGACATTATGTTGGTTTCGAATATGTGATTCCATAAATAGGCCCAACATGGGTTTTTATGTAATTTTGGACCCAGAGCACAATAGTACAATATGGGTATCATTGATCTTGTTTTAATGAGTTGATTGTAATTTTGATAGCATAGAACCTCGTGCAAGATTCTTGAATGGGGAATTGGTGATTTAGTAAATTTTTTGGGGCTTTCTTCAGCATCTAGGTAGGATAGGTTTACCCTCCTCATAGATTAATATATGTCATAGTATACTTATAATATTAGTCTAGATATAGGGTCGAATTTAGGTATTGGAAGTATGAATAAGTACATTTGTTTTAGTTGGAACTTTAGGCTATTTTGAAACTGTTAACTTGGAATAGTTAGTGTAGTTATTAATGTATTAGGTGATTAGGGATTCATGGTTCATGTTTAGAATAGGAATGTCTTAATTACTCAAACTGGGTGAAATTGCCTTAGTCATTCATGTTTAGGATAGAATTATCCTTAGTTTCTTAAGTTTAGAAAAATTACCTTAGCTGCCATTGTTTTTGATAGGATGCCTTAATTGTTTATTTCTAGGAAGTATTACTATCTTAGGGTTATTTATAGATTACTTGACATCTATGAATTAACGTAGATACTTTAGCCTAGTTCAGGATAGAAGTAGCATAAAAATGGAATTTGGAGATTAGAAGTTGGTCCCTCTAACCCACCTTAGGACAAGACTTGTGTTAGGCTTATAGACTTAGTTATGCATGATATACTCCTAATGTTGGTTGGTTTGATGTTCAAGGAGATTTGATATAATTATTGAGCATGTTAGTTGGATATTGAAAGATTGATGCTAATTATGGGTGCTAATAATAATGCTTATGTACATGATTAATAATAATATAATTTATAGATATGACCTATTATATATATATATATAATCATTGCGATGGCTTCCGAGCATGACAAAGGATATGAGTTATTGATATATGAATAATATTATGAATTATATATTTATATATATTGATGTGGCTTCTGGATATGAATGATAATATGGCTTATCGACATACTTAATGATATGGATATTAACCTGATCAATGATTACTAGTTCATAGATATGATTAATACTTTATGGATATGATGTGGCTTATAGTTACAATTCATGGCTTATAGAGATGATTAATAGCTTATAGAAATAATTATTGAGATAACTTATGATTACAACTTTTGACATAGCCTATAGACATAGTTATTGGCATGGATTAATAGATGTCATATTGGTAAAGTCTATTAGGTTAGTTTATTAGTATGTCTTATTGATATGGTTCATTGATACAGTTTATAATTATGAATTTCAGTTTGAGTCCGGTAGTTGATAATGATCTTGATAATATGAGTTTTGATTCAAATTCGACATAGGGGATTATGTATGGGATAATACTTTTTGGACGGACTCTTGGTTATGGCATGATAAATTAGCGATTTACAGACATGTAGTTGTTTAACTTCCTTGATTGTACTCTCTAGGATTATGGGTGCCTCCGTTGGTATTTACTTTTCCACACTTATTGACTTATGAGGGCTAATCTTGTCGATTTAATGGTATGTTACTTATGTTATTATCTCATATGTATTTATTACTTATATATAATGGTGTTGGAGCTTATTTCTAGGTTTTCCCTTTTACCTTGATTTAGCTTATTCTATCTTGTATCTTATCATATTTATATCATAATTTAGCTTAGTTAGCCAACGAAGCCTACTGAATACCCATGGTTTTGGTCCTCTTACTACACTTCTGCACCTTTTTGGTGTAGATTTGAGTACTAGTTTCTATTGCTAGATTCGGTGAACTCTTGGAGTCGGAGTTACCCTTTTTCATTCTATTTATCTATGTCTAGTCTTTCATCTTTGAGACGAATTATATTTGACTATTTAGTACTCATAATTCGCTTATAGTAGCTCTTGTATCAAAATTACTGAGTCTTGGGATGGTTGTTGACTTCCTATTTATCTTTTTGAAATTTATGAATATATTATTGCTATTTAAGTTTGTTAATTTCTGGATTTTGGGCTATTTTCCACCAAGTTAGCCCATTGCATCTATCTCTAAGATATAGTTCAGTTTACCTATTGGCAGTATGGAATATGTGCCAACATGACTTGTAAAATAAGTCATGACACATTGGTATAAGAGCCTAGGTGTTACTGGTATTGGTTGTACAAGAGCATATGTCTAGTCTAGTCCAACTGTTTGAAACTATGACACTCGTTTCCTATCTTTGGGAGGCTATATGACATACTTAGGAGTTCTTCACTTCTTTTACTTATTTCGTGCTAAGATTCTGAGTTGGTTTCTAAAGTATTTCATTGGTTTCACTATTTTATAGATGGCTAGGACACACCCTATTGCTCTATGAGATGAGGGTCTCGAGATCAATCCTATGGATTTTTTCATTGTTTGTGGACAACCTAAAGGTCGTGGACAATCTTGACATGTATCCCCATCTAGGGGCAAGGATAGGGTGCCTTCACCATAACTTATTCCCACTCTCGAGCTAGAGATTCTTTCACCCCAGTCAGTGCTGGACCAAATACTAGCCATAGTTGGTGGTGCACCGTCTAATAGTGCATAGTCTATAGACCAAAGTGGTACTGAGATAAGGGTGCTACCTGTAGCTGTGGCTCTTTGAGTTGATGTCCCTCCTACATCGGTAGTTTCTCTGTCGATAGTTGCCTATCTTGTAATGTATATTGAGGAGAAAAAAATATTGGGTAGATTCTTGATATTAGCTCCATCTAGGTTTTCTAGTGCACCAAGTGAGGATGTATATGAGTTCTTAATTTCTTGTGAGGATATGATTCATAATTTGGGCCTAGTTGAGACTCATGGTATGGATTTCTGATAACGCTCAATCTACAGCTCTCGTAGAAGTGTAAATCGGTCGTCAGCAAATATAGAACCCAACCTGGGTTGGGTATCGATCCCACAGAGAATAGCTTGGTCAACAAGTAGGCAACGATTACTAGACTTTTAGTGCAAGTCTCGTAAGAAGGGGGGATTGTAATGTGTAACCAAAACAATAAAGTAAAAGCTGAAAATAGCAAAGTAAAAAGAGGAAGAATGTTACGTAAGTTGTAAACAATGAGAATTGAGGCGTTGGGGTTATGTCCACCTTCTGAGTTATACGTCTCTATTGGCTATGAGTGTGTTGAATTCAGACATGCATGTGCTTATAGAGAATTGTATTCGATGGTAAATCCAGGCGTCTTTCGACCTATTCGAGGATTATTTCACTTTAACTCTTTCGAGCTTAAAGTGTGTCTAACGGTACGAATTCTCCAAGAGGTTAATCCAGTTACGACACTAACTTTTTAATAGGGGATGGGACCCTATTACCTTGACATTATCTCTTTTCCAGACAGTTAACCTTTCTTTCGAACAAGTTAATGCTATACTGGCGTTATTCTATGCGTCTGCAGCCACAAGAATTTGCATTAAGATGAAGAGAATAATGATATAAGCAGCATACGTGTCACGAACTCACAAACTCATAGCAATAGATAGTATCTCATTCGGCTTCCATAACCCCAACAGAGAGGTTTAGTTACCCATGAGTGCGAAGGAAGTCACAATAAACATGATCATTGTACCCCAATAAAGATTTGCACGTTAGGTGTAAGGGTGAGGATGGCGTGAAGTCCTTTGCAAAGTAACGTCTCTCTTGTTGTGGAATTTAATAGAAGAATAGAAGAAGAATAGAATTAATGCAAGAATTAAAATTGTTGGAATAGTAAGTGAATGCATAAAAATCTCTAGCAAGATAGGGTATGTATAATACCCATATCCTATTCCTACTAAGCTAATGAAATACTTAACCCAATTGTACTAGGTTAATGTATCATTATCATAATCCTAATAAGCTAATGAAATACTTAACCCAATTGTACTAGGTTAATGTATCATTATCCTAATCCTAATAAGTTACTGCTAGTCCCCAAAGTCTTCAGAAATGCTGTTTTAGCCCGGGATAGATTTTCCATGCATCACTTTTGGTCCTTTAGGCGTCCAAGCTCCCTTTCCTTCCTTCGTGATCTTTCTTTGGCGTCAAATTATCCACAAAATGCTGAATTCTACATCATTTATACCTGAAACTTTGCTAATCATGTTCTTTAGCTCACTTATAGGAAAAAGGACTAAAAGTGCATGAAATATATAATTTGTTCTCAAAACATGGCACAAATATGGGCAAAATATATTGATATAGGCGTGTAAATTCGCCTATCATCAACACCCCACACTTGAAGCTTTGTTCGTCCTCAAACAAAATATCATGTCCCTCTAAACATCAACTTAGGGTTTCACAGCAACAACACAAAACATTCGTTAAGACAAGCACAACAATTATCAACAAAGAGTAGTTTTTCGATCATTAGTAGAAACCATTTAACCTCTAGCATAGACTCGTGATGGTGGTCAACTCATATTCAAAAGTTAAGGCATAAAGAATCATGTACAACTATCCAAAACTCATCAACCATGTGTGTCTCACAATATATTACCCATAGTCACGCACAAGTATAGCATATTTTTCAAACATGGGTATCAAAATATCCTTGCTCTCACTCTCACAAAGAACTCGTATGCAGCAACTGATGACCGTAGGCTTTCCCTTAGTGTAATACTCCACTAAATGTCAGAATGCTAAGATTAGGATCAAATAGGTCTTTTGATGGCTGTAATGTAGGCTAAGGGACGGGTAGGACTATTTTGGCCAGAAATAGTGACTAAGTTCCTAAGCACTTTAATACATCACATTGTATCATTGACATTTTTTTCTTTCAACCTTTCTTCTTTCTTTTATTCTACCACCCTTGTTCTTCTCTTTTGTTTTTCAATTTAAGCATAACTCACTTTTCAACTTTCTTTTTCCTTTTTCTTTTCATAACATACCTCTTATGATAGCACTTTTTTTTTCATAACACATTCAAGCATCACTACAATTTAGAGCATCATACTCACCCAATTTCCTCTTATTTCGTCACATGACTTTTGCACTTTAAAGCACTTAGGATTTTGGATCAAATTACGGTCTTGAAAAAATGGATTAGGCTTACATATGAGGTTCGTCAAAGAAAATAGGCTAAAGGCTCAAAAGGGTTTAACTAGGATGATGTCCATGGGTAGGTAAAACGAAGGTAAACATGTATAGGTTTCCAAAGAAATGCCTAAATCATCTTCTAAACTTACACTCCTTATTTTCGCTTTACATACATACCAGGCAAGTTCTAGCATCAGCCACAAACATAGAATATACTATTAATCTCTCACACACAAGGCACATGGTCGACTTGATTGGAAGTAGTATAGACTCTTGACCCAACAAGTGAAGGAATTGAACCACACAATATCACATAGTGAGTCCCAATTAGAGCCTAAAACGTCTCAATAGTCATAATTGTAGCACATACTCTTGTTATAATCTCATGCGAAGCTACGTTAAAAAAAAATTTTAACTACTAAAAAAAAACAAAAAACGAAAAACTAAGCAAACAAACATGAATGCAAATGCAAATACAGATAGAGAAGTAAAGCATGCAAATACCAGCACTTAGACGGGACACACTGTCCTCAGTGGAAAATAAATAAGAAGAACCTGGTTAGTCGGACTCATTCTCTATGTCTGGGGTCATACCCCTTGCATCGGAATCATCATCAGAGTCGTCATCCTTAGAAGTTCCTCATAAGTATCCCACTTAATTCCAAGAGTGAGTCGAGGTGTTTGCATCGAGGAGGGTTCTCCTTTTTTTTTTTTGCCTCTTTTCTTGCCTTTTTGTGAAGTGGTAGCCTTATCTTTGCCTTGTCTTTTGGTGCCATTGTACATGAGATCTCAATAGAGTCATGTTAGCATCATCTCAACGGATACAATCTATAAACAAGCAGTAGAGGTACCACCCCACACTTAGGTTGTTGGCACAAACTAGTAAAGTGAAAGTGGTCGATTACTTAGACTTCATCGACATACGTTTTAGGGGCTAAATTCCGACAAGAAAATTAGAGATGTATCACTTCTTGGAACCTTTGCAATACTTTCATGTTAGGTATAACAAGACTACTTCATAGGGATTACATCATGGTATAGTTTCTATCAATAATCTCAACCTCCTATGTCGGTAGGCACTTATAAGTCTTATTCCGATGAACGGGATCTTCTAACATGCAAGTATTCAAGTGACAAGATTATGCAATGTTCATGACTATAGCAATTTCACAAGTAGTATAACAATGCATTAAAATCAGATTCAAGTCGGAGGTAAGTGAAGATCATCCTTACGTATTCATTCACTCACTTAGTTGTATCACATTAATTCAAGCACATTCACATCACCAATACTTTTTCAAGATTTAGCAATTCATAATAGGTGTAGTAACGTAGTACTTACAAAATATAAATGAAGAACAAAGTAGTACTTACTTGGTTGAAGCCTTTGGATGATGTTCTTGTGACGAAAAAGAGCAAAAGGAAACTTTTTGATAGGTTTTGGAGACTATAGGTGGTGCATAAGCTAGGTTTCCAATGTGTTTTTGGTTCAAGAATAAGTCTCATATTTATAAGAAAAGGTTGGTTCAAGTTTTGACCCATTAAAATTGGATTTGGAGACCAAAAGTGACCATAGGCGGTGCCTAATGCTTTGCCTAGTTGAGAAGAATGCCATAGCATATGCCATGCATTTTGAAAAGCATTTAGTGACCATATGAGGCGCATTTTGAAAAGCATTTAGTGACCATATGCGGCGCATTTTGAAAAGCATATGAGATTTAGAGACCAAATGCTTTAGCATAGGCGGCGCCTATGCTATAGCATACTTGAGCATGGGCGGCGCCTATGTCTTTGCACACTAGATTCCGAGACCTTGGTCTATAGGATAGGTTTTGCATTGTTCGTGGCCTAGTTTTACCTAGGCCTAGCCTTCCCCGATGCCTATTTTGTCACGAGCAATGCTCAATCCATAGACTTATGCATCTTCATTCCTAACTTACCACCTTTACCATGCAATACGTCCAAATCGACATTTGAAATCAATCTCCTCGTTTTATACCTCTTGCACCTACATTTGCTAAAAACCAATAAAACGATTAGTACGATGGGTTTCCTCCCACCAAGCGCCTTAGTTTTGGTCGTGGTACGACTCTTATTTTTGGATTTTTCATTTATCAAAAGCAAAACAAGTACTTAGAACGAAAGAAAAACAAAAGGTAAAACGATAAACGATAAACAATAAATGATAAATGATGGGTTGCCTCCCATCTAGCGCGTTATTTATTGTTGCGGCATGACATAGTTACCTCGATTACTCAGACTTTATCGAGATAGATGGGGCATCATTTTCTGAATGGATTCAGACGACGTTGATACTTACTTGTAGGCATGCAATCTTCTTTGAGATGACTCTTGTGCGTACATATCCCAGGAGGGATACCAATTATATCATCAATCTTCCTACCCATAGCTCTCTTGTACCTCATCAGAGAAGAGATGAGAGCCTCTACATGCTGTTCACTTAAATCATCCGCAACACTCTCCAGAAGTGTATTTCCATATCCCAAGAACGTATACCTTCGATAATTGGGGAGCTCTTTCGATTCTAGCATTGGGGGCTCTACAATGGAAGTCTTCGCTGTTTGTAAAGGTTGATTTGTAAGATCAAGGTCGAACTGTTTAGGAGTATGAGAATAGGACCTTATTCCTGTTAGAGCACCCATAAGTTCTTCATAATCTTCATCATCCTCATGCTCAACATTCAGCAGTGCAGCAGCCAATGGCTCAACAGTAAGATGTTTCTTTACAGATAATGCTTTCTTATCCTCATAAGCTACAGAGAACACATCCATATCGCTGGGTTGCTTCATTGCTTTGCATATATCAAAGCGGACCACTTCGTCATTCAACCGAAACAAAAGGTCATTATCCCTCATGTCAATAAGTACACTTCCAGTTGAAAGGAAAGGACGTCCCAAGATTATGGGAACTTCAAAATCCACCTCGCAATCCAGAATAACGAAGTCTGCAGGAAATATGAATGAAGAAACCTTCACCAACACATCATTTAAGATACCCACAGGTCGTTTTACCGACCTATCAGCCATCACGAGCCTCATATTGGTTGGTGTCGAATCGCCTAACCCCAACTTCCTGTAGACGGATAGTGGCATCAAATTTATGCTAGCACCCAGATCACACAATGCCTTGGCAAAATTCATAGATCCAACAGTGCAAGGAATAGTGAAAGCACCGGGGTCGGCCTTTTTTTGAACTAGCGATCTTGTAGCAATTGCGCTGCAGTGATGAACATCATCTTTCAACTCATAACTTTCTGCCCGCTTCTTTGTAAAAATATCCTTCATAAATTTTGCATACCCAGGCATTTGTTCAAGTACCTCCACCAATGGAACATTAATGGTCAGCTATTTCAACATAGTCATGAATTTGCTGAACTTCGTGTCATCCGCCACCTTCTTCAATCTTTGAGGAAAAGGTGGTGGTGGGTATGGAATTGTTCTCTCCATGGATTTCTTCTCCTCTTGCTTCCGTTTTTAGATTTTTCAGGTTACAATATGTTGGAGTCGACGTCATGGCCGTTGTGGCCTTTTTCTGTGGATGCTTCTTCTGTCGCCTTATCATCAATGTCCACTACTTCGTCAACCACTTTCTTGCCTTTTGCTGAAGTTTCCAGCACCTTACCACTTCGGGTAGTGATAGCCATGCATGATCCTTCGTTCCTTGGATTTGGCACAGTGTCGCTAGGTAGTGTGCCGACTTTTCTTTGATTAATTGCTTCTGAAAGTTGACTCAATTGCTGCTCTAGTTGTCTTATTGCAATGGAATGTGAGTCAACCAACTGATTCATTGAAGACAAATCGTTCTTCACCTCAGTTACGCCCATATTGGTTGCCTCCACTCCTTTCAGCAGCTTGACCATCATATCTTCCATAGACATCTTTTCGGAATCAGACGCCTCAGCCTCATGATTTCTAGGAGGAATATACAAACCACTCCTGTATGAATTATTCTTCCAACTACCTTGATCGCGGTCCTTGTATCCAGATTTATCATAATAGCTCCGACCTTGGTTTCCTTGGGTAATACCTCAAAAACCCCCCTGATTGTTCAAGTAGTTGGCTTCTTCTTCTGAATCAGATTCGTTTCTTCCATGTGATACCACGGCCTTAACTTTTTCGGTCTTCCCTGATAATAAATGCTTTGTAAGAAGATCCATTTGTGTTTTCATGTGCGCCATGTCTTGATCACGTTCTTCTTCTCTTCTCCTTTGTTCAGCAGTCATGCCAATAGATAAAGTGGGGCTTGCTACCTCAGAATCCCTGGTATACCAAGCTCTACTTTGCTTCATCATCCGATCTAGCATATTGATCGCCTGACCAAAGGTGAGGTCCATGAATGATCCTCCAACCGCATTATCAACCATTGGCTTAGTCACCGAATTCAAAGCTCTGTATAATATCTCCATCAAGTGGACATTGGTCATATGATGGTTTGGGCACCGCATAAGCTTCATCTTGAACCTCTCCCATGTTTCATGGAGAGCTTCAGTTGGAAGCTGTCGAAAATTGGTGATCTCATCTCTCAACTGTGCTCTTTTGGATGGTGGAAAGAATCTTTCTAGGAAAGCGTCTTTCAATTGCCTCCAATTAGTAATAGAATCAGGAGTCAACCCACTCAACCATAGAGTTGCCTCCCCAGACAGAGACAATGGAAATAAGCGTAGTCAAATTGCATTCTGTCCAACGCCAGGATTGTCGAATGACTTGCATGTAGAAATAAAGTTGATCAGATGCATATTCGGATCATTGCCTGCTAGTCCACCAAATAATCCCTTGAGTTGCAAAAGCTGAATCATGGTGCTAGTGATGTTGAACTTGGCTCCGGACGCTAATGGTGGAAGAATAATGGCTCCTGTGGCACCAGCTTCGTCCAGATCATCATCATCATCATCGAATGGTATTTGCATAGCTCGGCGTTCAGGCCTAAACCTAGCTTGACGATCTCTTCTCTGCATGGGTGCCGCCATCTCAGCAGTACGCCGTGGGTTTAGTAGCTCCTCATCGCCCAGGTCCTCATCATCAGGATTTGTTGCCCGACCTGGATTATCAATATTCTGTTGATGCACTTGAGTAGCCATCCTTTCAATTTCACGTTGTGCATCCATTGATGCACTGAACAAACCTGAATAAAACAAAAACAACAACTAAAAGTAAAAGTACGAGAATCTTTGACCAAAGGGTCTAGTAATTATCACAAACTTAATTAACACTCGTATTCCCCAGCAACGACGCCAATTTTTGATAACGCTCAATCTACAGCTCTCGTAGGAGTGTAAAGCGGTCGTTAGCAAATATAGAACCCAACCTGGGTTGGGTATCGATCCCACAGAGAATAGCTTGGTCAACAAGTAGGCAACGATTACTAGACTTTTAGTGCAAGACTCGTAAGAAGGGGGGATTGTAATGTGTAACCAAAACAATAAAGTAAAAGCTGAAAATAGCAAAGTAAAAAGAGGAAGAATGTTATGTAAGTTGTAAACAATGAGAATTGAGGCGTTGGGGTTATGCCCACCTTCTGAGTTATACGTCTCTATTGGCTATGAGTGTGTTGAATTCAGACATGCATGTGCTTATAGAGAATTGTATTCGATGGTAAATCCAGGCGTCTTTCGACCTATTCGAGGATTATTTCACTTTAACTCTTTCGAGCTTAAAGCGTGTCTAACGGTACGAATTCTCCAAGAGGTTAATCCAGTTACGACACTAACTTTTTAATAGGGGATGGGACCCTATTACCTTGACATTATCTCTTTTCCAGACAGTTAACCTTTCTTTCATCAAGTTAATGCTATACTGGCGCTATTCTATGCGTCTGCAGCCACAAGAATTTGCATTAAGATGAAGAGAATAATGATATAAGAAGCATACGTGTCACGAAATCACAAACTCATAGCAATAGATAGTATCTCATTCGGCTTCCATAACCCCAACAGAGAGGTTTAGTTACCCATGAGTGCGAAGGAAGTCACAATAAACATGATCATTGTACCCCAATAAAGATTTGCACGTTAGGTGTAAGGGTGAGGATGGCGTGAAGTCCTTTGCAAAGTAACGTCTCTCTTGTTGTGGAATTTAATAGAAGAATAGAAGAAGAATAGAATTAATGGAAGAATTAGAATTATTGGAATAGTAAGTGAATGCATAAAAATCTCTAGCAAGATAGGGTATGTATAATACCCATATCCTATTCCTACTAAGCTAATGAAATACTTAACCCAATTGTACTAGGTTAATGTATCATTATCCTAATCCTAATAAGCTAATGAAATACTTAACCCAATTGTACTAGGTTAATGTATCATTATCCTAATCCTAATAAGTTACTGCTAGTCCCCAAAGTCTTCAGAAATGCTGTTTTAGCCCGGGATAGATTTTCCATGCATCACTTTTGGTCCTTTAGGCGTCCAAGCTCCCTTTCCTTACTTCATGATCTTTCTTTGGCGTCAAATTATCCACAAAATGCTGAATTCTGCATCATTTATACCTGAAACTTTGCTAATCATGTTCTTTAGCTCACTTACAGGAAAAAGGACTAAAAGTGCATGAAATATATAATTTGTTCTCAAAACATGGCACAAATATGGGCAAAATATATTGACATAGGCGTGTAAATTCGCCTATCATCAATTTCACTACTTTTTAGTTGTACTTGGTCACTTGAAATTAGTGGAGAGGTCATTTTGATTCCATGCTAGTTGGATCTTCTCTTTGGCATGGACCCAGTTCTTCGAGATCCTTTTGGAGAAGTACATGCCTCACAGTCTTAGGGATTGTTTGAGAGATTAGTTATTGAGGTTGGAGCATGGATCCATGACTATTGTGGAGTATGAGTCTTGATTTCATAATTTATCTAGGTATGCTACTTTTATTTTAACTACTGAGTATGAGAGGGTTCGTTGCTTTGTTTGAGGATTGAGACTTTTTCTTCGCATCTCTACATAGAGTTTAGTTATTATAGGTAGGTCTTTTGCTGAATTTTTTGATCATGCTAAGCTTATGAAGGAGATATATCATATGGCCCACGGGACAACGATAAGAGGTTATGATATCATGGTAGATTTAGTTGGATTCGTAGTAACTCCTAATTTAGAGGCAATGGTTCTCAGGGTATGTATCCTCTACGTTAGCTATATTAGTATCAAGGTCAGTCTGGTAGACCCGTTCAGGTCGTGCTTCAAATTATCGATGGAGGCCAGTCTAGCTTCAGTGAGCGTCTCGACCATCGTCGTCGTCAGTCTTTGAGGGTTTTATCTTCTAGATATTCTAGTCATGGTCACTTTTTTGAGTTAGTCGAATTGGTTCTAGTCCAGTGCCTAGGCATGTTATGATTACTGAGCTTTTGGTTATTTCTTGAGAGCATGACCCAGTCATGGCGCGATTATTCCTTCAGCTAAAAGTGTTCCACCTATCAGGGCAGTTCATCCCCCAGCTAGAGATAGTATACATGATCGTAGGGGTGCTCTCCAAGGTGCTTATGGAGGTTCCCAGACAGGTAGGATAGGAGATTGATGAGGATCCTAGTCAGGTGGCGAGCGTTATTAGTTATATACAGTACCTGCTAGGCCCAAGGCTGAGTCTTCGGATGTTGTTATTATAAGGTACAAATTTTGTGTGTCGTAGTCTATTTTTGATTTGCTTGAATTAATATCCACTTATTCTTATGTGTCTTCTTATTATGGTTAGAGTTATCCTGGGATTCATTATCTATGGCATTATATTTATATATTCCCATGGGTGATTATGTATTAGTGGATCAGGTTCTTAGATCATGTTTTGTGACTATTTGAGAGTTTGATAGCCATGTTGATATTATTATATTATACATGGTGATTTTAATGTGATTCTGGGCATGGACTATTTATCCCACTATCTTGAGATCCTAGATTGTTTTACAAAGATCGTTACTTTAACCATGCTAGATATACCCTCGATTATGTGGCAAAAAGATGTTAGTCGCGAGCCGACGAGGATTATTTCTTATATTCATCATAGAAGACTTATTTTGAGGGGTTGCGAGTCTTATCTTACATGAGTTTTGGATTAGGGTTCATACCCAATATTGTTATTTGCAAGATTATGAGATTTTGAGAGATTTAGATGTTGAATTGCACGTCTACTTGCGTATTTTCATGCGTATTGCAGTAATTTCCAGATTTAGAATTGAATTATCAATATTTTCATTATCAAACATGAACTTTATGATGATTTGACATGAATTTGATGCATGGGTTATTAGCCCTAGTTTGAATGTTGATATTTAAAGAATGACTATGCTTAAAGCATCCCATGACTAGTTATTTTGAGATTATTAATAAAAATTTAATCTTTTGATCTCAGTTTAGATTTGGAATCCACTTCATAGATTTTTCTACAGTTTACAGTAACAGATTGTCAGGAGGTTTTCATTGTAAACCCTTATATTAGTTTTTAAAGTGGATTTCTAACAGGTTGAGCATACAAATTAAAGGGAGTAGTATTAGCACCGAGTTTGGTATGTTTACATGTCCCAGAACTATGAGCCAACGTATGTTCAGATTATCATATTATTCCCATTTTTATGGATGACAGATACAGATGTGATTACTTAGATTAGGTTATACTTGTTTGCAAGAGAATGACACCTCTCCCCAACATGAGGTTTTCCCATAAGAGAACTAGACGTTGGACACTGTGATATCTCACATAATGTATGTTAGTTAGATGAACACAATAGTTTTAAAGTATTTCCCTACAGCCTACAGATAAGAATAACAAAAAAAGCATTCAGAACTAAGTGTAAAGGCTCACAACTTTACTCAGATGTTGCTTTATAAAAGACATTAGCAACAAATTTTATTTTTCAGATTTCAGATATAAAAGTGAGTCCTTTCTACACTTAGACAAGGTGATTTTTAGACAGAACACTAGTACAACTTTTAGAATCTAAGTGCTATGACTCACTATATCTATGTAACATGTTTTGCTATTCATGATTATGATTTTTAGTTTTTTCAGATATTCCAACTTATGTGAGTCATCTACATTTATCATGCATTCTGTACAATTTTATAATAATATTGAGATATTGATTTGCTTATGCATTTACCCCATATACTCAGTACAATCCAAAAGTACTGATCCACATATACGTCTATGTGTTACATTTTCTCATAATGTAGGTTCAGGTACTCAGTTTCAGTAGCATGAGTGATTTCGAGCATCTCCATCTACATCTCGACTTTTGGTGAGTCCTCATAGTTCGGGGACTTAGTCTTTCAGTTTTTCAGCTTATTAGTATAGTTGATTCAGTTTTTACAGGCAGTTTGAGTCAGCTGGGGGTTTGTCCCAGTGGCTCTCTAGCATTAGTAGTAGAGGCTTGTCAGACTGCTAGATATGCTTTAGATTTTCATTATTAATTGATTAGACTCTTGAGTTAGTATTTTTCAGATATTATATTCAGACAGTTTCAACTTAGCTCATGCAGAATTCTGCATTTTTACTTTGATCATAAATCTTTATTTCCACTATTTTGAGCTTCATATTTAGTAGAAGGCAGACAGGGCTGGCTTAAGGCTACTCGTAGTCTTGAGCACCGTGTGACGTCTCAGCACTCGTTTTGGAAATCCTATCACTGTACAGGAAAAGTAGAAGTTCCTTCGTACCCTATATCGCATGGGGATAAAGCATCCCGAGATGGTTAGTGGGTTGAGAGATAGCATGTAACTCAGGGATAAGTGGTAAAATAATGCCATGATCAACAGTTCAAGACCATTCAAAATCAATGCACTCCATCATATGCATATATATATATCACATGCCGGGGTAGGGAACAAGGCTTATCATGAGCTTTAAAACCTTAACCTGGATTGTGTAGCTTGACCGTCCTAATAACAACCCATGGGCTATATGGGTCCAACTGTCAACCCCTGGTCAGTACCTAGTACGTGTTAGCCATACAAACCAGAGATATCATAGAAGGTCAGGGAATCCTTGTACCCTATGTCATCTATGATATATATATACATATATATATATATATCGCAACACAAGCACACGATCATATATACCAACCCTCATGTCGGCAAATGTGAGTTTCTAGTATTAGTCAGTTGGGACTTACACCTTCACGGCTAGCTACAAAATCCACTTTAAGACCAATTAAAACATTAAGCACATAACCTATCCATTAACTTAAAGAGTAAATTATTAAGGCATTATCAAGTGGTATCGTCATACTGACTATATCTTGCAAGCGAATGTCATTAAGCCATCACTTGGGGAATCCTTGTACCCCAGACTCTATTATTAAAAAAAATTTGGGGGATTCCTTGTACCCCACAAAGTTTTCAAGAAAATCATCCACTTGGGGGAATCCTTGTACCCCACAAGATTTTCAAGATCATTCTTATCTGTTAGACAAATATGCAATGCATTAATTTTAAAGAGGTAAACCAATACAATTGATTAATCAAATTATAAAACCAATTATGCAAGTAGGTTGGAGTTATTATCAATATCAATACCAAAATTCAATTATTTGGGGAATCTTTCTATCCTTAATTTTATTGTTTACAAAGTTGGGAATCCTTGTAAATTTTCATTCACCCTTCCCATGCATTCCAATGAGTGTACAAATTAATAATTCAAGTACAATAAATCCATATAATTATGGGAAAAACATTTAAACTAATTAAACCCAAAACCCTTAACCCATCATTCAAAACCCAACATCAAAACCATGTAAATAATAAACCAATTCATGCCAATATGAAAACACAAGTTTACGGAGAGAGATACATGCCTTAATCACCAAGAAGTTCGAAGAAGAAATCACCGTTAGAACCCTAGATGACCAATTTATTGAAACCCTAGCCTTGTCTTTGTATAGGGAATTTAAGAGAATAAAGGGGGTGTTTGATGTGTTAAAATGTTAAAAATAACCCCCCCCCTTTGGTGTTTTATGGATGGGGGGCCAATTGGGGAAGGAAAGGAATGTCTAAAGTGCCCTTAATAAAAGACTAAAAAATTATCGCCCAGTCATTCCAGGTGACCCTACGACTCATGACATTTAGTCATAGGCTGGACAACATCCATGGGAACCAACATTGGTATGACTATGAGTCAGTCCCTACGACTCATATTCAGAGCTTGCAACTCGTTAGTTCAAATCGTAGGCAAAACAAAACATTGGACAACTTTACTGTTTAGGCTATCGAGAACTACTATACGACTCCTAATGAGTCTTGATGACTCATTGGGTGCCAATCGTGACCAACACAGTGACTTTGCCACTCACACTGGTCATGCTACCATTAGGGTCCTACACCCATAATGATACCCTATGACTCATATGATGCATCGTAGTTTGGGCAGTGAGCTTAAAGGTCAAGAAGTTTCCAGGGACCAAAATTTGGGGTGTTTCATTATCCCCCTCTTAGGATCATTCATCTTAAAATAATGAGTAAAGGCATCTATTAGCATGATTTATCACAAAACACAACCACAATTTCCTTTAACAAAGACAAAAAATAAAGATATTATGGAATACACATACCTTAAGCATGATTATCCATGTCGGGGAACAATAATGGATACATGGACTTCGTGTCCTATTCAGCTTCCCAAGTAGATTCTTTAAATATTTGGTTCCTCCATAGAACCTTTACTGAATACACATCCTTACTCCTCAAATGACGTACTTGCCTATCCAAAATTTCAACCGAGACTTCCTCATAAGACAAGGAATTTGAAATACCCACACTTTCCAAGGGGACAATCAAGGAAGGGTCTCTAACTACTACCAAAGTAAATCACACAGGACATTAGCATATCCTCCAATGTTTGAATAGTACTCTCCACTTTTTCATCTACTTGATGGAAGAAAGCGGTGCTAAGGTTCACCTTAGTTCCCAAAACACTCTAAAAAGAATGCCAAAAAGAAGATGAGAACTGAGTACCTCGATCAGATATGATGGAAATTGGAGCACCATGCTATTTCACGATCTCATAAATAAACAATTTTGCATAGTCCTCCCTAAAATAGTTAGTCCTCACGGGCAACGAATGAGCTGACTTAGTCATCCTATCCACAATGACCCAAATCGAGTCAAACTGATTACAAGATCATGAAAGAATGGTGATGAAACCTATATTAATCACCTCCCATTTTCACATAGGCTACTCAATTTCTTGAAATAACCCACTGGGCCTCAAGTGCTCTACCTTCACTTGTTGACACACCATGCTCTTAACCATAAAATTGGCCACATCCCACTTTATGTTGTTCCACCAATAAATTTCCTTCAAATCATGGTACATCTTCGTCTAACCAGGATGAGCCATAAACCACAACTCATGAGCCTCAGGCCAAATTCTTTCTCGCAACCTATCAATATCGGGAACACACAATCTACCTTAGTATCTCAAGAAACCATCGCCACCAATATTGAAAGCCATCACTTTCTGCTGACCCACATCCTCTTTAATCTACATCAAGATGGGATCCAGAACTGTCTTCTCCTTTACCTCTACACCAAGATATAATTTTATCACCACTTGAATGATCACACCAACATCCTCGAAATCCAAAAGTCAAAATCCAAGATTAGCCAACTAATGGTTTTCCTTCACCAAACCTTGCTTCTCCTCATCTACATAATATAAGCCTCCTATGGACAACCTAATAAGAGTATCAAAATCATATTAGATTTACCTGGGTAATAATGGAGACTTATGTCATAGTCCTTAAGTAACTCAAGCCATTTTCTTTGCCTGAGATTTGACTCCTTCTAGGTGAACACGTACTGCAAGATTTTATGATATGAGAAACTGTCCACACGAGCTCCATATAAATAATGATGCCAAATCTTTAATACAACCACCACAACCAATAATTCCAAGTCGTGCATCAAATAGTTCTTTTCATGCACCTTATGCTGCCTAGAAGCATATGACATAACCTTTCCATACTTTATGAAAACACAACCCAGTCCTATACAGGATGCATCACAATCAACAACAAAACTATCAGTACCCTCGGGTTGGGTCAAAATAGGAGCAGGAGTCAATTTATCGTTTAACTTCTCAGAGCTACCCTCACAAGTATCTGACCATAGAAACTTTATTTTTTCTAAGATAATTTAGTAAATGGAGAAGAAATGGAAGAGAATCTCTCCACAAACCTTCTATAATAACCGGCTAAACCTAAGAAGCTCTGAATATCGGTTGGAGTCGTGGGTCTAGGGCACTTCTTAACCACCATAAATTTTTGTGGATCCATCATGATCCCCTCACCAGAAACAACATGATCCAGAAAAGTAATAATATTCAACTAGAACTCACACTTCGAGAACGTAGCATACAAACGCTGATCCTTCAGGGTCTGTAACACTATATAGAGGCGATTGGTATGATCCTCCTTACTCTTCGAATAAACCAAAATATCATTAATGAACATAATGATGAATAAGTTTAGGAACCTTCTAAACACCCAATTCATAAGATCCATAAATGTCGCTGGAGCATTAGTCAAACCAAAGCACATAACCAAAAACTCATAAAGACCATACCGAGTATCGAAAGAAGTCTTAGGGATATCCACTTCCCTAATCTTTAACTAATGATAACCCGACTGAAGATCAATCTTGGAAAAGTACTTTCCACTCTGAATGTGGTCAAACAAATCATTAATCCTAGAAAAAGGATACTTATTCTTCACTATCACCTTATTCAACTAACGGTACTCTATACACATACAAAGGTAACCATCTTTCTTGCGCATGAAAAGAATAGGAGCACCCTATAGAGACACACTAGGATAGATAAAACCCTCATTAAGGAGATCTTTCAATTGTTCCTTACATTCTTTTAGCTCAGATGGAGCCATCCTATATGGAGGAACAAAGAGATGACGGGTATCCAGTAGAAGGTCAATTCCAAAATCAATTTCCCTATTATAAGGAATACCAGGAAAGTCATTAAGAAGGACCTCAGAAAATTCATTAACCACGGGAACAAATTATAACAAAGGACCCTCGAGTTAGAATCTTTAACCCAAACCAAATAATAAAGACACCTCTTGGAAAAATCTTTCTAGCTATAAGATAAGAAGTGAACTTTCTTTTAGACACTAGGGAACTCCCTTCCCATTCTATAACAAGCTTATTAGGAAATTTGAAAATGACCTTACGGGTCCGACAATCTAGAGAGGCATAGCATGAATGGAACTAATCCATCCTTAAGATAACATCAAAATCTAATATATCCAATTTAATCAAATCCATCAAGGTCTCTCTACTATCGATAGATACCATACAACTCCTACAGATTCTTCTAGCAACTACAGAATCACCCACCATAGTAGAAATAAAAAAGGGATCCGAAATACTTTCAAGATCATCATCAAAATGAATAGCCACATAACACTCTGTTTCGATAGTGGTTCTCATGGTATGGTATGGTATGGTTAATAATAGTACCATGTTTGTTTTGATTGTTTCTCAAAATATATAGTATGGTATGGTTTAGTTCCACGGTTAGGGTACCATGAAAACCCTTACTTTTTTGAACCACCAATTTGGTGGTATTCCACGGTTTACTTATTTTTGTTAGTTATACCCTTATATAATATTATCTAATCCTATTTTATCCATTTAGTCATGTCATCTTAGAATTTGTATAGCAACAGTCACATTTGCATTAATGCCACTAAGTGATGGTTTTTGTCTCAACATTTCCATTCCCTCATTATAGAATTTTAAGTGTGAATGGGTAGAAGGAGAATCATGATATCAGGAAGCTTTGAAAGAGAAAAGAACCACGAAAACAATTATACAATACAAACAAGTTTAGAAAACAAACACAAATAAAACAATATCGCTCCAGTGGTAGAAAGGGCCAATAACCTCTTCAGGTTGATCTTCCTTAATTGATTTTCTATGTACTACTTTAGTTTATTCCCAAGGTGTGCATGTTGCAAAAATTCAAACATCAATATCCAAATTTGATGCATAATTGTGCTTATTATGATACATAGTTAATTCAAACATCAATAACTAAAATTTTGCTCATAGTTAATAAGAAAATACCCCTAATTATTATAAATTTAAAATTTATAATAATTAGGGGTATTTTAGTGAGCTTACCTGTTACGATATAGTACCATACCACCAAACCAAACAAAAATACTATTATTAAATAGCACAGAATGATACAGTCAATCCAAACATTGTATTGTACTATACTATACAGTACCATACCATACCATACTGTACTGTACAATATAAAATCATGACAAACTACTATCTAAATAGAGTGTAAGGGGTCATATAAGAAATAGTAGACCCCGAATCATGAAAACAATACATATTACAAAGAAAGTGTTGTAGCATACCATGATAATATCAGGAGATGCTTCAGACTTCTAGCGGGTGGCAAGAACATATAGACAATTTCGACCAGTGTCAATACTAGAAGTAGCACCCTTTGGTGTCGGAGCTAGAGTAGTAGCAATAGAAACCTTATTAGCCTAGTTGCTACCTTACCCACAAAATAATTTCTCTACACATGTCTAGGTTGACCATAATTGAAACATCGATTCCTTCTCTCACCATAGAAATCATAATGCAAATAACCATAAAACTGACAAAGAGGATATAGTGAGGTTGACTGAGCTCCACTAGCCTGAGATTGGGCACCTTATGCCCTAGGACCATCACTGCTCTAGAAACAACGAACACTGGATAAATTTAGGTAAGGGGAACTAGTCGTCGAGTAAGAGCTAAAATTTCCCAACTTTTCTTAGACCACTGCTTACTATATCTACCACTCTATTATTGACCTCCACCTTGATCCAAATATCTGAACTTCTTACTTTGCCTCTCTCTTATATCTGCTTACTTTTTCTTTTTCTCCTCAACCTATTACATGTACACCACAGGTCTAGAAATATTCATTTCATTATTCAGCAGTGCAACCTTGCACTCCAGGACCAAGTCTCGAGATAACCCAAAAGTAAACTTCCTCATCCTAGCCCTCATAGAATATACCAAATCCAGATCATAGTGAGACAATTAATGAAATTTCAAGGCATACTTTTTCACATTCAGCCAACCCTATTTTAGATTCACAAACTTCTCAACTTTAGCCTCTCTCAACTCCTAAGGAAAGAAATAATAAAGAAAAGCACCAGAAAAATTTTACCATAATCCAAACTCTGCATCATCACCCATAGATTGATCCAATTCCTCATACCACTGATATGCCATATTTTTACACTAATATGTAGTAAATTCCATATCCTCAGAGTCAGAAGCAAGCATAACTCGAAAGATCAACTCCATCTCATCTATGAACCCTTGAGGATCCTCCTCAACCTTAGAGCCAATAAAGATTGGAGGATTGAGCCTTATAAACGGACCAACTCGAGTAACCTCATAAGAACTCACAATAGTACCAAGACCCAACTAACATGACTGAGATATCACCAACTTGGTTAATAGATAAATGGACTAACGAAACTCAACTTTGGAAATATCTCCTTGGGGTAGTGGGGCATAATCATCATCATGTCGAGAAGCCCAAGGAGAACTGGCTGGGACCAGTGGAACTCCACAAGGGGCAGTTCTATCAGGAGCTGGGACCCTAGACCGGGTATGTACTCCATAAGTGGGATGAGTTCCATCCATATTATCCTCAGGTGGGATAGAAGAGGTTCCATGAGCATCATATCTTCTGGGAGGTATGATCTAATATGTGAAAAAAATAAAATTAGAGAAGTTTTCAAGACCTTAGACTGTATGGCCAAAATAAAACAACAAGAAAGAAAAACATTCCTAAATGCCTCGTAGCCTCTCTCTTATAAGTGTGGCATGCTACACATCCCTAAAAGAGACTCTACTCTACACAATTTTTACGGACACCCAATGACCATAAACTTGGGGATCTAATACCAACTTTGTCACAACCCAAACGAGGGCCTGGCTATACGAGCATCTCAATTCCATTAAGGACTAGAGATCACCCACATTTCCTAACCAAATAAAACAAAATGCACTAATAGTGGTTGAATTTTGAACATATAACAAGCTAGTTAAAGATAAGATCAAGAACTTTAATATACATCAACAACAAATACCCAATTCACAGTAATCCACAAAGACTCTAAAAAGACCACATCAATCTAAGTCACGAAATGCCCCTAAAGATAGCCAAAAATAAGTCTAAAGAAAAGTCTATGATAATAGATAAATCAAGAAGCAATGACCATTTAGAAGAAGAAGGCTCACCACTTTAAGCTGACTGCCAACAACTCAAAAATCCTATCACCACACAGGAAAGTAGAAGTTCCTTCGAACCCAACAGGGGATATGACATCCGAAGATGATTAGTAGGTTGAGCGCTAGCATATAAATCAAGGATAAAAGATAAGATAATTCCATTATCAACAGTTCAATATCATTCAAAATCACACCATCAAATGTAAACACACACATACAAAAACATATATATATATATATATCACATGCCGGGGTAGGAAACGAGGCTTAACATGAGATGTAAATCTTAACCTGGACTGTGTAGCTTGACCATTCTAATAACAATCGATGGGCTATATGGTTCCAACTGTCACCCCCTGGTCAGGACCTAGTGTATGTTAGCCACACGAATCGGAGATATCATAGAAGGTGAGGGAATCCTAGTACTCCACACCATCTATGATACACTATATATATATAGTGTAACACAAGAATATGGTCATCGAGACCAACCCTCATATCGGTAAATGTGATTTTTCAACATTAGTCCTTCGGGACTCACACCTTCACGGCTAGATACACAACCACCTTTAAGCCCAATTAAAATATTTAGCACATAAGTCATCCATTAACTTAAGGAGTTAATTATTAAGGCATTATCAAGTAGTATTTCCATACCGACTATAGCTTGCAAGAAAATGTTATTAAGCCATCACTTGAGGAATCCCTTTACCTCATACTCCATTATTAAAAAAAACTTGGGGGATTCCTTATGTCCCACAAGGTTTTCAATAAAATCATTCACTTGGGGGAATCCTTGTACCCTGCAAAGTTTTCAAGATCATTATTATCTATTAGCCAATATACAATATATTAATTATAAAAAAGTAGACCAAACTAATTGATTAGCGGGTTGGGGTTATTATCAATTTCAATACCAAAATCCAATTATTTGGGGAATCCGTGTACCCCTAATTTCGTTGTTCACAAAGTTGGGGAATCCATGTACCCTTATTTTCATTCACCCTTCCCACGCAGTCCAATGAGTGTGCAAATCAACAATTCAAGTATAATAATGATGGGAAAAATATTTAAACCAATTAAATCCAAAACCCTCAACCCGTATTTCAAAACCCAATATCAAAATCATATAAATAATAAACCAATTCATGCCTATATGAAAACACAAGTTTAGGGAGAGAGCTACATAAATTTAATCACCAAGAAATTCGAAGAGGAAATCACCCTTAGAGCCCTAGATGACCAATTTATTAAAACCCTAGTCTTATCTTTGAATATTGAATTTGAGAGATTAAAAGAAGTGTTTGATATGTTAAAGTGTTGAAAATAATCCCGCCCGTTTGGTGTTTTATGGATATGGGGTTTAAGTGGGAAAGGAGTAAAATGTCTAAAGTGTCCTTAACAAGAGATTGAAAAACTATCACTCAGTTATTATGGACGACCTTACGACTCGTAGGATCACCCTACGACTCATGATATTTAGTCGTAGGCTGGACAGTATCCATAGGCACCGACACTTGTCTGGATATGAGTCCTTTCCTATGACTCGTATTTAGACCTATGACTCATTTTGTCAAATTGCAGGCAAGACAAAAACATTGGACACCTTTACTTTTAGGCTACAAGAACCACTATATGACTCATAATGAGTCTTGATGACTCGTTAAGTGCCAATCATGACCAACATAGAGACATATCTAAACACACTGACCAGGCTACTATTAGGGTCCTAGGACTAGTAATGACACCCTAATACTCATATGATGAGTCATAGTCTGGTCAGAGAGCTTAAAGATCAAGAATTTTTCAGGGACCAAAATCCAGAGTATTTCATTTATCTTTTAATAGTTTCTCCTTTTTACCGATAGTTTCTCATATTGAAAATTTTTGTTGAAAATTGATTTAGTTACTATAGTAAATTTTAGTTAATAAGTTGTTTAGAATTAAGATGAGTTTGAATTTTAAATTTTAGATTAGGTTGTTTTAGTTGTTGAGAAATTTTAGATTATTTTGAAATTCAAATTATGCTGATTTTTATTTTATATTGGCTATTTAAAGCCCCTCAATGCTCAATAAACTTATTGAAAGCTATTGAAAGTTATTCAATCCATTGAGAGTCATTTTAACCCCTTGCCGCTGTCCCATCTTTTAAAAAAAACCAACAGTGTATCAAGAACTTCATTAATCTTACGAGATCTATGATTTCCTCCAAAGCATTACCATATCTTTTTTAACCTATTAGGGATACCCATTTTAACCCGTTAGGGCTACTTTTTTCAACCCGTGTTTATTTTTAAAGTTTAGGGATATTTTTAACCAAAGAGATGTCAAGCAACAGTCTCTCATTGAATGCCCCATAAATTTTTACTAGTGAAAGCTACAGATTTGGCCAGTGAAAATAAAATCATATCTTCAAGCCTATGATCTGTAGGAAGTTATAGCGGAAGATACACCATTACAACCACTCCCTGAAAATCCTACCCTTTCTTAAATTAAATGTTATTCAGATCAAAAGCTTAAAAAATTCAAAGCCAAAACTGTAATTCAAAATTTAGTTGCGGATTTGATTTTTTCTAAAATCATTGCTTGTGAGACAACAAATGAAGCTTGGAAAAATTAAACAAAGAATATCAAGAAAGTGATCGAGTTAGACAAATGCAAATTTTGAATCTCTTATGATGCAAGAGGATGAAACTATTGCTAAGTATTCTGACAAGATTTCTTCATTTGTCAGTAAAATCAGGTTGCTTGGCAAGGATTTCAAAGATGACAGGATAGTAGAAACAATTCTTATGACAATTCTGAAGAGATTCGAATCTAAAATCTTATTTTTAGAAGATTCTAAAAATCTCTCTACTATCTCTGTTGAAGAACTAATTAGTGCTCTACAAGCACAAAAGTAAAGAAGAGCCTTCAGAAAAGACAATGTTACTGAGAGTACTTTTTATATACCAAACAAAAAAGGAAAAAATAATTATCCTCCTTGCAGACACTGCAAAAAGAAAACACACTTGGAGAATTTTATTTAGTGGAGACCTGATGCAATTTGTGGAAATTGCAAACAAGCAAGTCATGTTACAAAAGTGTGCAAGCTTAAAAACAATCCTCAAGTACAATTTGCGGAAGCAGAACTTTAGGAGGAGCGACTTTTTAAAATTGTAGTAACTAAACCAAAGCAGGAGTGTTGAAAATTGATTTAGTTACTACAGTAAATTTTAGTTAATAAGTTCTTTAGAATTAAGGTGAGTTTGAATTTTAAATTTTAGATTAGGTTGTTTTAGTTGTTGAGAGATTTTAGATTATTTTGAAATTTAAATTATGCTGATTTTTGTTTTATGTTGGCTATTTAAAGCCCCTCAATGCTCAATAAACTTATTGAAAGCTATTGAAAGTTATTTAATCCATTGAGACTCATTTTAACCCCTTTTTCGATGCCCCATCTTTATTAAAAAAACCAATAATTTCTTTTATATAAATTTTCCTTATACTCATTCAAAAATTATTTTCCAATTGGATTTCTCTTTCTCTCTCTTCATTTTCATTTCTCTACCCTTGCTTATTTTTTATATTTTTTCATTTTATTTTTTTTCTCATGTTCATAATGAAAACAAAACATTGTCAAAATTATAAGACTTCTAGCTATAGCAAATGTAAGAAAGTCATTTTTTAGGATCTTTTATTATTATCGTCTGCATGCAAGTCTACACAACAACAAAAACAACAACAAAACCAGTGTATTCCCATAAAGTGGGGTTTGAGGACGGTAAGATGTACACAGTCCATAATGCTACCTCCAAAGAAACATGCAAGTCTACACAAATCTATTGAGTTATTTCGAGATTAAAAAATTGCCTATATTTCTTAATGATGTCATTTAGTTTTGGAGCATGTTGAAAATCAAACTCATGTTTTTGATTTACAATGGGGAAAAAAGTCAAATTTACTCCTCTACTTTAAAAAATTGGCTAAATATATTTTCCGTCATACTTTGGGGTCGAATTTACCCTGTTATCATACTTTGGGGACAAATTAACTCCTTTTCTTTGAAAAATTTGCTAAATATATCCTTCATCATACTTTAAGGTCAAATCTACCCTCGTTGTTAAGAAACTTTTCACATGCACCCTTCCCATTAACTTAAAAGTACAAATCAACGTTAAATGACCCATTTTGAAAGTAAAGCATACTCTAATATAACCTGCCCAATTTGACCCACTAAAAGTACACAAACAAATATACTTTTTCCTCAGTTCTGTTGATTGAATTTCCAAACGAACAAATATACTTCTCGTTCAACGGGTAGCATTGTAGGTTATTTACAAACAAAAGTAAAATGAAATGGGATAAGTAGAAGCATGGAACTAGAGGAAATGTATATTACTAACCCTCATCTTGTTCAATTATGTTCAAATTTCAAATTTTGATTTATAATTCTATGAGCATCTAGATTCTAGAATCAGTTGATAAGTTTTTCTAAGAAAATGACATGATTAAAAATTTGACCAGCAGAACTGAGGGGGATATATTTTTGTGTATTTTTTGTGTCCCAAATCAGGTCGGGTGGATTAGATTAGGTTGTATTTTGTAAAAAGAAATGGAAAATTCAACATTGATTTGGAATATTCTATTAAAGAAGGGTACATGTAAAATAATTCTTAACAACAATGGAAAATGACCCTAAAGTATGACATCAATGGAAAATTTATCTCCAAAGATGAGAAGAATACAGTTAGCCAATTTTTTTAAAGTAGGAAGGTAAGTGTGGCTTTAAATTATGATGAAGGGTATATTTAGCCAATTTTTCAAAGTAGAGGGGGAAATTTGACCCTTTTTCTTTTATAATAAAAACAATCAAAATCTAATATGAAATTCATATAATTATTCCTAAAATTAGAATAGGGGATTCACCTAAAAAAAGATAAACTTATTACATTTAATTCGCACTATAACTACATACAAGCTTGCAAGAAATAAAAAAAAAGTTAACAAATTTTGATATATTGCTAATGATAGTGTATTTTTCAAGCTTGAATTTTGACGAATACTTCTCACAAATGAGATCATATGACATTTTCCCACATTTCCTATTAGAGCTAAAACATCATGCACCATAAATCTATAAAAAAATTAATAATGGTGGCTAGGAAAAACAATATAGAAAGAAGAAAAAAGAAATTTTTTTTTTAAAAAAAAGTTCCAAATGAAAAAGGAGCAAAGTAATAATAACAAATTCATGATAGGATAAGCTTCCTCCGAATGAATTATAGGTAGTGCGAATTTGAATTAGTCAAAATTAAATTCGTTGAAATTCAATACATATATCAAATATTGAATGAGAAACCTAAACAGATAATAATGAAGAATTGAATAGGAAAATGTGGAATGGAAAGCGAAGAATGTTTACAATACATATGATTTACCATAGTATTTATAGCAGCCAAAATAATAGTGACATAAAATAAAATAAAGTGAACGTATAAATGAATGAATGAGCATTAAGTGAATTAACTGCACCTATTTCATTTTTACTGCGAACTTACTTAAATTAGCAATAAAATGGTGTTGCAACAAGGGGTGATTAGCAATAAAGTGATGCTGCAACGTGGGTTGATTGAGATTTTAGTGGCTTTTGTTACATTTTGGAAAAAGTTTGGAACAAACTATTCACAATTAAATCCCATTAAATAAAATGTCCTCCTAGTTAATGCCTCATTCTTTTATAGCTTTAGTTATTTATCTCTCTTTTACTATAAATAAAGATAAAATATCATATCAAACTTAAAAAAAGAATGCAACTTTAGAAAATTTTATTAGTACTTTTGTTTATTAGTAAAATCTATATATAAAAATGTCAAAAAGATGGCTATTTATAGACCACCAAAGGTATTTCCAAGTTCGCAAGTGCTATAATACAAAAAACATTTCATTTTGTTTTACTGCTGACATTGCCAATCAACTACATCGAAACTCCACTAAAAAAAGAGAAAACCCCTTACGTTTATCCCCCTAAACCACCTAATAAGCCTGCCCCTGAAGCCAGCTTTAAGAGAAAATTGATCTTCAATGACTTTATTGTTGACAGAGAAATAGGTGATGGAGCTCTACCCCCACCATCCCAGAATCCATTGGGACCTGCTTAAACTTTCAATACTGTTACTCTCCGAAATAGAATCAAGTCCATTACTCTTATGAAGAAGGAAAAGCATCGTCTTTACGCACCTTGGAAATTTTCCCTCATCCTTAAACTAAGCGGCAAAAGTTTATCCCACCATATTTTATGATCCAAGCTTCAACAGTTATGAAAGATAATGGATCATGTTCCGCTCATCGACTTGGGCCACGACTACTACATACTAAAACTCTCCTCTCCGAAAGATATGAATCTTGTTCTCAACAATGGTCCTTGGTTCATCTATGGACACTATTTGGAAATCCACAAATGGGTACCCAATTTTAATCTGGAGACAACGTTTCTTACAAAATCCGCTAGTGGATCCATTTGCCACAGCTTCCCATTAAATATTATGATGGTCTTCTTCTTCAAAAAGTGGACAACTTTATTGAAGTGCTTCTAAAAATTGATGCTTGTACTAGTTCCACGCTCCGTGGCAGATATACAAGGCTTTGTATTCTGATACCTTTTGACAGCCCTATTCCGAATTGGACACAAATAAGAAAACACATGCAACAAATTGTATATGAAGCTGATGGTTTCCTCTACAAAAGTTGTGGCTATTTAGGTCATGTTCAAAACAACTGTGTCCTGCGTAATGAAAATCTACAAGAGGACAAAGTAAATGAAAATAATTGCACCTTACAACCTCTGAGTACACACGTTTCCTCTTCCCACACGGCTTCTCCAACATAAGAGGCATGGCAGATAGTCCTATTCCCCAAGCAAAAAAAGCGGAGCCAGGTAAAAAAGGATACGAAAAGGTAAAGCATTCTAATGACTTGTAAATTCCAAAAAAATGCTCTTTTTTCCTCTAGTGATTTTAATAAATTTACTCCTAATACTACTAATCCTTGTAATGACACCAAAAAAGGGCTAAACAAAAAGGATGATACGGTCTCTTCTATTTTAATGAATACAAAAAATCCTTTTACTACTCTGTCTTCTCTTGCTGACTCAAATAACAACTCCCTCCATCAGATTCACACACAATTTCCCGTTGGACCCCACACCATAAATACCCAAAAGTCCAACATCCACCAAAATAAACTTCTCATCCCTAAACATAATTTTTTTTCACTTCTCACCACTCTCAAGATATTGCCACCACTCCGACCAATGACACTCTCCCTTTCTGCATGCATGAATATTTGGCAAAAAGTGATGGCCAAGTGGAGTGTGTTACTTATGAAAAAATCCATCAACCTAATTATTTCCCTGCCCCTACTCCTACCCTAGTGGCCAATCAACCTTCTTCAATATCCTTCTTCTTAGATACTATACCCTCTTCTCTATGAAACAACCACATTACTACTATTCTCTATCCTTCCTTTGTTTCTCAAGAAAATGGAGAATCCATATCTACCTCCTCATCAAAGCATAACTTTAACTCCCCTAAGCCCACCATCAACTCACAAACCTAATCAGAATAATCCCCCCTCTAGTGTATGCCTTACTGCCACTTCCCTTACCTATCCAACCTCTTTCGTGGCTAGAAATAAGTTAGAGGGGAAATATTATGATGTTTTATCTAGATATAAATGGGAATCAATCCATGATTATCTTGTAAAATTAACGCCAACTAGACCAACTGATCACGAAGGGAATGAGGATTGCCCTAGAAAATTTTGTGAATCAAATGTGGTCCACAAACTTGGCAAATCCCACGAACCCTTCGTCAATGCCGAGCTTCCTACACATCATGCAGGGCTTATAGAACCTTTCCCAATTCCTGATCCCCTTCCCCAACATGCACAATATAGTGCAAACCCTTTTCTTCACTCCACCAGACTTAATCTTAATAAACCCTATCTTTTTTCCCTGGCAGCCAACATCAGTAACTCCAGACTGACCAATGTTTATTCCTACCCTATGCTGGAACCCTCAAAACCCATCTCTACCAGCATACTATCCCCAAACTCTGAACATATAATGCTCTGAAATCCCATCCCGAGATGTCATAAGGTGCTTATGACCCTGAAGGACCACAAGCTAACCCTTTACTGATATTTGTACTTTTACACAGCATAATATCTGGAATAAATACAAAAATTGGCCATAAGGTTCAATACATCTATACATACTCAAAACTGAAAACTGAATACTAACATATCCATCTGAAAAGCCTCTAAACTATCTGAACTGTGGAGTTGATGAGACATGTCCCCGACTAACTCCGTCTATTGAAAATAAAAATAAAGTCTAATGCCATAATAGTAAACTGAGATTCATCCTCGAAAGAAGCAGACTCACTGCTACGACTACTGCTGTTGATTGGGACTGAACTGCTGAAGAAACTCTGGGTCCTGTGCCTCTAAACCTATGGTGCCAAATAAAACACCATAGCACAAACGCGTCAAAATAAAAATGTACTGAGTAAGTAGATGGGGTAAGGCTAAATACAAAGGCTCATGCATGCATAATATCTAAACTAAAAAATCATGGTAATGCCGCACGAGAACGCATACACATATATAAATGCATAGAGCATAGTCTTAAACATCATCATAACTCTATAGTCTGAAACTCGAGTACTACCTTACTGCAGACTGAACTCATTACTGACACTGAGATACTGAGATACTGACTTATCTAATACTGATGATTGAGAAACTTGATGTACTTATATCAATGACTGAATTCTGAACTTACTGCTCTCGAATGATAAGATTAAAGATCAACCTCTCTAACGGATGATTTAGGAGCTATTATCAATGGTAAGGAAATGATCATATTAGAATCTAACTACAAGAATACTCAATAGAATCTGAGACTGTGAATCAAGCCTGTCTGGCGGCATATCTCTGAATATGATATCAAATAACTGTATATTAGACCAATCCCATCTGACGGGATAGTCCATGAATCAATGGAACTATCTGAGTTCCTCACAAAGATAGATAAATGTATCTGGCAGTCCTGATTTTTGAAGATTGATACTAAAATTCAAACTGTAACTGAAACTGTGGGAAGTAGTTACTTAATCAACATTCCCCTACCTACCACAGGTGGGGTCTAACCTGTAACCCCAGTTAAAAAGGTGTCAATACTATGCCACGGGTAATGACCTCTCTCTGGTCAATCCTCTCTAACAGATGACCCTTACCAGGCAGTCGACCTAAGGTAATATAATAGTCAAACACTCTCTCTCTGGAGGTGACAACCTTTTTCCTGATGGTGACTCCTGTATCCTATACTGGCTACACAGTTCGGGAGGTCAGGGAATGCTACTAATGACTCAGGCCTCTTCCGTTGATGGGAGAAGCCGCAATCTCTTCCCTCGCTCGATGCTAGTTTTTACACCTAACTGAAAGACTCTGAACTGAATTCTTAACTGAACACAACTTAACTAAATATGATAATGATCATGTTTCTCAAAAGAACTTATTGAGTTATGCTGAGATCACTTGGTTCTATATCTGATAGAATGCTATTAGATCATGGTATTTACAACCTGATGATACAGTGCTTGAATAAATTATTTGAATCACTTCTGAGATTAGAATTAATCACTTGAGTACTATTAGATCTAAGCTGATTATAGGACTGAGGCTAGATTACTAGAGATACGGAGAATACAAAGATAACTGATATTACTGAGCTTTCTTAAGTTCTGCAATTGTTTGAGGATATAGAGTTCTATAGTTCACTGAGTTCTGAGAATCATGGCTCGACTGAAATTATCATGAAACTGACACGGGCTCTAGATAACAGCTAAATTGTCGGGTATAAATACCCCCAGGACTCGATAACATAAAATAAAGCATAATAATTCCTCCATCATCAGAACCATTCATTCATCATCATCATCACCAAGGCATTACTTCGAGCATTTAGGGGTCATAAATATATAATATCGTAGGGGAAACATGCTACTAGATTATACTTCCTTCAATAAGGTCTTACCTCAAGTACTTCACACCGAAATCAGTCTTGACATGTATTTGGACATCACATGATTTGGGAAAGCTTCATACTATCATGTCTCAACTTACCTTCTAACCACTTGGCATGTATTAAAGGCTTAGCATATATAAAAGAGCATATAATTAGGGAATTTACTAGCATCACATCTCTACTTATTCACTGAGGTCCTTCAAAAAACACTAGATATGCTCGGGTTCATACTTATTTGGGGATTTCCCACTATCATGGAACAATTCATCCACTTGGGCATTTTATCAAACACTAGGCATGCATAAACTAACTCACAATTTGGGGTTTTATCTTCAACATACTACAATAGCCCTTATGCTTCACCTAATCTCTTTATCAAACCTATGGGTAACATGCTTCGCTTATTCAACCATTTCTACACCCAAATATCATGAAACATCACATAGAAAGCAACATAAGGAAGGTTCATCACAAGCATCACATGGATTCCACAAACTAGTGTCAAAGCTCATGAATCTTGTAGACAAACATGAATCAAAACTCAACAACACATGGAACATCAATTTCAACTAATATAAATTCATGGAATCTCACAAACATATAAATCTTTAAGTTTTGAAAAGGGTTCTTCAGCTTCTTGGATGAAAGGGATCCAAGAATCTACATCTACATACCTTGGGGAAACTCTTTTATTGAAGGCCTTTGGAGATATTCTTGATTTCTCTAGATTTTTCTTGATTTTTGCTTGAAGAAGAGAGGAGATTCTAATTTTTGGAAACTCTAATTTTTGGGTGGAAAAAGAGAAAAATGAGGCTGAGATCCCTTAATCGGGTATTTATAGAAGCTAGGAAAAAAGGGAAAAGACCAAAAAGCCCTTGGAATTAAATTGAAAAATCCTGATTTTATATGCTGGCGCGACGTGCCATAATTGCGTTAGTTCACTGGAAAAAAGGACAATTGGGTAACTACATGACGGCGCGACGTGGTGGAAATTGCATTGCCCCCTTAATTGTAAACTGGAACTATACTGCGATGCGGTAGAATCACAGAGGTTCGCTGGATTTTGACAATTGCCATTTTTGTTGGCTCCGTGATGCGCTATGGTGCCAGGTGGCACACTATCTCACTAAAATGGCTCTAACTCTTCATCCGAGTGTACGATTTGGGCGAATTTGGTATCAATGGAAATATTATTCAATGCTCTACATGAAAAAAGTAGAAATTTAGGAAATTCCACTTGATTCAAAGTATTTCATACTTGGGAAGATATTTTTGAAACTCTTAGACTCGGATTTTTGCTTTACTAATACGCTTTAAGGCTCAGACTGGAAGTGGACTTTGTGGGGTATTACATTATCTCCCCCTTGGAAACATTCATCCTAGAATGTAACTTGATAGACTGAGAATACGGATCAACTAACATCAGAGTTCTCTTACTGGGCAATCATATCTGATGCATGGAATACTCGACTGAATCTACTCATAACTGAATTCTCATAACACAGATGAATATCAGATGCATGGACTCATAACTAGGCTGATCTCATGAATACATGACTGAACACACACTGACATGCTGAACTTATTTCTACTGAATGTGCATATCTAATGCATGAATGTCTGGTTAAGCTAACTTTCAAAAGCATGACTGATAATGAAATAAAAACTGATGCTAACTTCATAAAGAAGATCTGAGCATACATCTAAAGAAGACTAAGGACATGCAAACATCATGATACTGTGGGGTATCTCCCCCTTGGGACTCTTTTTCTCTCTAAACACACTTCGCTGAAATACTAGGGAGCTACGTGGGGTACCTACAGACTAGGTCATAATTGACAGACTGAGATTTGAAACTCGTTCTTGACTCATGCTAGAATATAAGCTCAAAATTAAAGCAAAGGACCTAACAATGCATATCATAAAGACGAATGGCTCATAACATACCCGAGTCTATTTCAGGGAATCTCTCCCGTTCAAGGCGGGCCTGAAGCGCATGGAGTCTACCCCTTTGAGTCAACACTCTACTTTATCGCATTCTATGTCCTAGCTCACCACACCCAAAACACACATCACTACCATCTCTACACATACCTTGGTGGCGCTTGCCACACTCTCCACAATGCGGATAGGCACGAACACCACTAACACTACTCTGGGCTTTGGGTCTTGGAGCTTCTTTAGATTAGACACCCTCAAACACAGGTGTGGGTACACTAGCTAAAGATGGAGCTAGGACTATAAATATCCAACCATGTCGAGAATGACTACCACTCTGGGACCCTGCTTCAGAGAAACCACGACTACTTGTCTTGGCTCTCTTGGTCACTCACACTCTCTCTCCTTCATCTCATCTTCCTCAATCTATTATGTATGCATTATTATCCTAGAAAGATCCATATCTCTATTAAGCATAGCATCTCTACACTCTTTCAACACATAACTTGATACCCCAAAAAAAAAGTTACTCATACTCGCTCTAGGGTCAGGTACCAATTCGGGAGCATACTTAGCTAATTGGTTAAACATAAGACAATAATCTTTCACGGTCATGGAACCTTGACTTAGGTTCATGAACTCTTCTACCTTTGTCTCTCTCATCTCTAGTGGAAAGAATCTATCTAGAAAGGTACTCTGAAACTCTAGCCAAGTCACAAGAGCTATATTCTCCCCTCTACTCTTCTCATACATCACTACCCAATCATGAGCAACATCTTTCAACCTATGAGATGCTAACTCAATACTCTCCTCCTCAGAAACATGCATAATCTGGGTGATCTTATTCACCTCCTCTAGATAAAGTTGTGGGTCCTCACCTACCAATGACCCAAAGAATTTTGGTGAATTCATTTTCATGAAATTTCTAACCCTGGCTGCGCCAGAATTCCTATCTTGCTGAGATGGGACTGCAGTCTGATGATTACTCTGAATATTAGTCATGGCTTGGGCTAGCACCTAAAAAGCTACTCAAAACTCTGCATGCGACACACTCTCATTCTCAGGATCTACTGGCTGAGGGGGCTGGTCATCAACCCCATGGACAAAATCTCTGCGAGGAGGCATACTTTATAATTGGAAAAAAGAAGTGGATTAGACTGAAGATCAACTTGAGATCATGCTCACTAATACGATCTGAATACTGAAAGAAGGGAAACTGCTCCTAAGAATATCCTGTAGCCTCTTGTACATAAATGTGGCTCGCTACACACCCATGCACAAAACTCTACTAGATGCGGCTTCTTAGACCCCCCAGGACACTTTTGAACCTCAGGCTTTGATACTAAGTTTGTAACGCCTCGAGATTCTATCCCGAGATGTCACACGGTGCTTATGACCCCGAAGGACCACAAGCTAACCCTTTACTGATATTTGTACCTATACACTGCATAGTATCTGGAATAAATACTAAAATTGGACATAAGTTTCAACACATCTATACATACTCAAAACTGAAAACTGAATACTAATACATCCGTCTAAAAAGCCTCTAAACTATCTGAACTGTGGAGTTGATGGGACATGTCCCTAACTAATTCTATCTAATAAAAATATAAATAAAGTTTGATGCCATAATAGTAAACTGATACTCATCCTTGAAAGAAGAGGACTCACTACTGTGACTACTGCTGCTGACTGGGACTAAACTGCTGAGGAAACTCTGGGTCCTATGCCTTTGAACCTATGGTGCCAAATAAAACACTATGGCACAAATACGTCAGTACAGGAATGTACTGAGTAGGTAGAAGAGGTAAGGATAAATGCAAGGGCTCAAGCATTCATAATATCAAAAATGAGTTATCATGATAATGTTGCACGAGAACACATACACATACATGAATGCATAGACCATAGTCACAACCATCATAACTCTAGAGAATAAAACTCGGGTACTGCCTTACTGCAGACTGAACTCATTACTGACACTGAGATACTTAGATACTGGATCATTTGATACTAATAATTGAGAAACTAGATGTACTTGCATCGATGACTGAATTTTGAGCTTACTTCTCTCGACTAACAAGATTAAAGATCAACCTCTCTAATGGATGATTAAGGAAGCTATTATCAATGGTAAGTAAATGATCATATCTAAATCTGACTACAAGAATACTCAATAGAATTTGAGACTGTGAATCAAGCCTGTCTAGCAGCATATCTCTGAATATGATATCAAATAACTATATATAATACCAAGCCTATCTGATGAGACGGTCCATGAATCAATGGAACTATCTGAGTACCTCATAAAGATAGATGACTGTATCTGACAGTCCTGATTTTTAAAGATTAATACTGAAACTGAAACTAAAATTGAAACTATGGGAAGTAGTTACTTAATCGACAAGCCCCGACCTACCACAGGTGGGGTCAAACCTTTAATCCCAGTTGGAAGGGTGTCAATACCGTGCCAAGGGTAAAGACCTCTCACTAGTCAATCTTATCTAATGGATGACCCTTACTAGGCAGTCGACCTAAGGGAATATAATAGTCAAACACTCTCTCTATGGAGGTGACAACCTTATTCCTGATCGTGACTCCTGTATCCTATACTAGCTATGCAGTTTGGGAGGTCAGGGAATGCTACTAATGACTCTGGCGTCTCTCGCTGATAGGGGGATCTACCATCCCTTCCCTCGCTCGGTGCTAGTTTATACTCTTAATTGAAAGACTCTAGACTGAATTCTTAACTAAACACAATTGAACTGAATATGATACTGATTATGTTTCTCAAAAGATCTGACTGAGTTACGCTGATATCACTTGGTTCTATATCTAATAGAATACTATTAGATCACAGTATATGTAACATGAAGATACAGAGATTGAATAGATTATTCAAATTTCTTCTGAGATTAATTGAACACTTGAGTACTATTAGATCTGAGCTGATTATAGGATTGAGGCTAGATTACTTGCGCCTAAGTTCTGTAATTGTTTGAGGATACAGAGTTCTATAGTTCACTAAGTTCTTAGAATCATGGCTCGACTAGAATTATCATGAAACTGACACGGGCTCTAGACAGCAGCTAAATTGTCAGGTATAAATACCTCCAGGACTCGATAACATAAAATAAAGCATAATCAGTCCTCCATCATCACAACTATTAATTCATCATCATCATCATCACCAAGGCATCACTTCGAGCATTTAGGGATCATAAATATATAATAGCGTAGGGAAAACATGCTACTAGATTATACTTCCTTCAACAAGGTCTTACCTCAAGTACTTCACACCTAAATCATTCTTGACATGTATTTGGACATCACATGATTTGGGAAAACTTCATACTATTATGTCTCAACTTACTTGCTAACCACTTGGCATGTACTAAAATCTTATCATATATCAAAGAGCACATAATTGGGAATTTACTACCATCATGTCTCTACTTATTCACTAAGGTCCTTCAACAAACGCTAGACATGCTTGAGTTCATACTTATTTGGTATTTCCCACGATCATGGAATAATTCATCCACTTGACCATTTCACCAAACACTAGACATGCATAAACTAACTCACAATTTGGGGTTTCATCTTCAACATACTACAATAGCCCTTATGATTCACGTAAGCTCTTTATCAAACCTATGGGTAACATGATTCGCTTATTCAACCATTTCTATACCAAAATGTCTTGAACATATCACATAGAAAGCAACATAAGGAAGGTTCATCACAAACATCACATGGATTCCATATACTAGGATCAAAGCTCATGAATCTTGTAAACAAACATGAATCAAAACTCAACAACACATGGAACATTAGTTTCAACTCATACAAATTCATGGAATCTCACAAACATACAAATCTTTATGTTTTGAAAAGGGATCTTGAGCTTCTTGGATGAAAGGAATCCAAGAATCAACATCTACATACCTTGGGGAAACTTTTTTTTTTGAAGGCCTTTGGAGAGATTCTTGATTCCTCTAGATCTTTCTTGATTTTTGCTTGAAGAAGAAAGGAGATTTTAATTTTTGGAAACCCTAATTTAGGGTGAAAGAAGAGAAAAATGAGGCTGAGATGCTTTAATCGGGTATTTATAGAGGCTAGGGAAAGGGGGTAAATACCAAAAAGCCCTTCGAATTAAACTAAAAAATCCCAATTTTATATGCTGGCGCAATGTGCCATAATCGCGTTAGCTCACTAGAAAAAGGACAATTGGGAAACTGCATGACAGCGCGATACGGTGGAAATCGCATTGCCCCCTTGATTGGGAACTGGAACTATATCGCGATGTGGTGGAATTGCGGAGGTTCACTGGATTTTGAAAATTATCATTTTGGCTGGCTTTGCGACGTGCTAAGGTGCCAAGTGGCACTCTGTCTCACTAAAATGGCTCTAACTCTTCACCTGAGTATCCGATTTGGGGGAATTTGGTATCGATGGAAAGATAATTCAATTCTCTACATGAAAAAAATAGACATTAGGGAAATTCCATATGATTCAAAGTATTCATACTTGGGAAGATATTTTTGAAACTTTTGGACTCGGATTTCCACTTTACTGAATACGCTCTAAGGCTCAGACTGAAAGAGGACTTTTTGGGGTATTACAAAACACTCCCCACAAACTCCAGCTATGGCTCTACAATGTCTAGAAAGGAACCCTCATTTAAGAAACACCTTCACCAAAATATCCACTCTCAAATATGCCGCCCTTATTTATTTCCCGAACAAGAAGACAAAAAGTACATCCATAATTGTCCAGTCAATCTGAAGAAGTACTCATTTGTTCTTTGACCAATAGTCAATTTAGACTTAGCAAAGAATTTTGTCATTATAGCTCCCACGATAAAGTCGAATCCACTCTCCTCCCTGAAGATTATTAATGACCCCTTCCTAAATATTTCCTTTCCCCCTATGAATAACACACAAGCTTTGTCATGTGAAATACCCGGGGTATGAACAATGAGACCTTTAAAATGAATCTCAAAGAGTTAATTAGGAATCACAACCTCTGTCTACTTGCTTTACTAGAAACTAAAATGGCAGATCATTTTCCTCTTAAAGTTGTTTTTTCTTGTGATAAGATGTTTGAAGTTCCTGCTGTGGGTTATTGTAACGCCCTGAAATCTCATTCCAAAATGTCACATAGTGCTTAAGGCTACAAGTAGCCCCAAGCTAACCCTTTGAGCCTGTTATAGATCCTACTACTTACTTTAGGATGAATAACCAAACAATAAATATTATATTATATCAAAACAAAACTGAAATCATTGAAAATAAATGTCTGTATATCAAATACTGGAAATCTAGAACAAAACTTCAACGGACAGTCTGACAAGCCTCTACTTTGTAAGAAATAGAGAGTCATAGGGACAAACCCCCAACTGACTCAACTGGGATGAAAAGAAATAATCAACTACTATAAAGCTTGAAAACAAGGGATTAGGTCCTCGAACCATGAGGACTTACCAACTGCTGATCTGTAGATAAAAGTACTCAAAGATCACTATCACTGCTGAGATTGAGCACCTGAACCTATATTATAAGACAATGTAGCACATAAACATATGTATGGATCAGTACTTTGAGGATATACTGAGTATATGGGGGTGTATGCAATACTTACAAAAATAATATCATCAATCTTTATGAAAATCATGCATGCTGATATACTAACTCATATAGCTTGAATAATCTCAAAAAATGTATATCTCGTAAATTATGAATAATGGAATGCATAGTATAAATCTCATGAGTCAATATAATATTTTTGAATTTTGTAGTTCTACTCCTTTCTCAAAATATATAGACTAAGTGGTAAAGTGCTCATCTCTGTATTTGAGACCTAAGACTGTAATTTTAAAACTGAAATCTAAAGTAAAAGATTAATTGAATAAGTTTGTGAGCCCTTACATTTAGTATCTAAAAATCTTCACTGACCAGGATATCTTTCAAAGCTTTAGGGAAAACAACTCATCTCAAGGAACATACTTTACTTTAGAAACTGATTATTTACTCTTACTAGCAGGGAGGTTCTCTTAACTAACATACACCGTGAGAGCTACATGGAGTCCAACGTTTTGTCCTCCTAAGGAATAAATTGCACATTAGGGAGAGGCATCATACTCTTTCCAGGGAGTATAACCTCAACTTAGTGATCACTATCTTAGCCTCGGGCCCATAAATCTCAATCCTACCATGGCACGTAGTTCTGGGATATGAAACCATAGTTACTTACCCAACTCGGTGCTAAATACTACTCCTTTTTAATTAGCTACACTCATCTCATGGAAATCCATATTTAATAATCTCATGGTTTATAATGAAACCAACTATAAAATCTGTAATTTCATTCAGTGAAGTGGATTTCAAAGCTACTATGACCATCACAGTGAAAACTTTCTCAATAATATTAAAATACTTGAATCATGGGTGCTTATAGCACCAAAGTTCTTAAAATTACAATCTCTAGTAGGGTTTAATGGCCCATAATTTAATCTTAGGTTAAGACGTATCAAAATTCATACTCGATATCATAAAGATTCATAAATCATATAGAAATCTAGAAATTTTTAGCAATATGCATTATAATCTTAACATACTCATGTACTTCAATTTCTAAAACATTGAAACCATCATAATCCCAAGAAATAATAACATAGGGTATAAACCCATACTTTAATTTCATAAAAAAACATGTAAGACCGTATATCTTTGTAATTAAAATAAATTTTGGGCACAAGGACAAAAAGAGTGTCCTTGTTCAAACCTCATATAACTTAGATTATGAATTTAGATGACCAAGCTTGTTTGAGATTCTTTTTTGTACTCTTGTGTGAGGGTTCTTGAATCTTTTGACTTGGGAACCTTAATTCTTAAATCAATTTGCAAAAATTATGGTGAAATCCTGGAGAAGGAATTGGGTCTTGCTCTTGAGGGTTAATCTTGAGAAAAAACCCTAGTTCTTGATGCTTTGGATAAATCTAAAGTTCTATGCTTTATTTTGATATATCTAGGTGTTAAAAAGGTAGGAAAAGATCAAAAAGCCCTTTTAAAAATGGCTTTAAAATGTTGAACGGGATCTGTGATGGCTTGTGCGATGGTCCCTCGCTGGCTCAATGGTCCATCGGTCTGACCATCACACCTGGGCCAGAACAGGGACTTACTGTCTTAGTTGCGACGGCTTGGGTGATAGTTTGTCGCTAGCTCGATAGTCCATCGGCCTGATCGTCACACTTTGCCAATGAATTACTCTACTGCCTTGATTATGACGGCTTGCGCGATGGTCCGTCAGCCTGCCCATCGCTCCTGGGCAGTTCGGACAGTTCTCCGTAAAACGTCCATAACGTTTTACTCTAATACCGTATTTGGGCAAAATTGGTATCGTTGGAAAGTTATTTCAATTTTATCCATGATAAAAAACCGAAATTAGGAAAAATATATATGATTTAAACATTACTAACTTTGGAAATCATTCCTTAATCTTATAGAGATACAATTTAAACTTAAGGAAAGTTTGGGGTATTACAGTCATTCGGGGGGGATGATCCTTATGTGGCATTCTCACATGGTGTATATTACTCGCACCCTCCACACTAATTAGGAAATACATGCTATGATCCAGGTATTACCCTCTACAACTCCCTGGTTTATGTCTACTATATATGTTAGTACAGATCTTGCTAAACAATTAGATTTATGGCAAAATTTAATCATGCATAAAAATTCTGTAGATGGTGCTGGCTAGTTGCAGGTGATTTTAACAAAATCCTATTCCAACATGATAAATGGGGGGCATAGTATTAACCATAATAGAAGTGCCTACTTCTGGTCTTGCATTAATAAATATCAGCTCCTTGATCTCGGGTTTAAGGGCGGCTGATATACTTGGTCCAACCTACAAAAGAAGCACCATGCTTCCCATATGATCTTGGAATGTTTAGATAGAGATTTTGCAAATGATAAGTGGCTACAAATTTACCCTAAGTCAAAAGTTGTCCACCTCCCCAAAACCCACTCCGACCATTTACCTTTACTTATTAACATGACCTTCTCTAAGACTTATCAAATTTCTAGACCTTTTTTATTTGAGAAATTTTGGGTCTATCACCCATCCTTTGAGGGTCTATTAAATAAATGTTAGACTAATAGGAACCTTACTGATGCTACTCAGTTATTTAAGGAAGAGGCTATAGTTGGAATAATCAGACCTTTGGTGACATTTTTCTTAAAAAACAAAGACTATTCACCCGTTTGAATGGTATTCAGAAGTCCTTAGCCTACCCCACTAGTCTTTTCCTAAAAAACTTAGAGAAATCTCTCACTCTTGATTACAACAATATATTACGTATTGAGGACGACTATTGGAAGCTTTGATTGGCTGAACATGGAGATACAAATACTTGATACTTCCATCCGTCTGTCATTAACCGGAGACGTACTAATAAGATATCTTATTTCAAAGACGATTACAACAATTGGATAATGAACCATGAACAAATTGTCCAACACATTTTCAACTACTACCAAAACTATTTTTCTACGGAACATTCTTCTTCTCCTTGGATGGTTCTGCCTAAATCCGCTACTAGTTTTCATTGCATAGACCTGTCCACTTTTGATCATCCCTTGGATAACCATGAAATCACTAATGTGATATTTTCTTTCTGCCCTTTTAAAGCCCTGGGATAGGATGGACACCACCCCCATTTTTATCAATATCATTGGAATATTAATAAAAACAAAGTGTTTTTGATTGTTTCCATTCTATTTTCTGTACTAACACTATTCCAAAAGATTTAAATACTGCTTACCTTTGTCTTATTCCTAAATTTAAAAATGCTAATCTCCTAAAAATTTTTTGGCCAATTAGATTATGTAATACTATTTATAAGGTTGTGACTAAAATTATTGCAAATCGCCTTAAGCCTTTCCTTCCTCAAATTTTAGGTTCCCACCAAACCAGTTTTCTCAAAGGTCGCAGAGCGTGTGATAACGCTATTCTAGTTAAAGAAATTTACAACCATTTCAACAAAACCAAGTCCACCAAGGTTTGTCTGATGCTTAAGTTGGATTTGGAAAAAGCCTTTGGCTATTTGGAATGGTCCTTTGTCTACCGCACTCTCTTATTCTTTAACTTCCCAAAAATTATATTTCACTTATTATGAATTGTATTTCTACTAGTTCTATTTCCATCCTAGTAAATGGCTCCAGAACTACATATTTTTAGCCTTCTAGAGGAATCCGTCAAGGGGACCCTATGTCATCCTATATTTTTATTTTATGTATGGAATTACTTTCCACTTATATTTATCACCAAGTTGATATCCTGCAGTTGGAACCTGTCTCTATCTCCTAAAATGGCCCCCTCTTATCTTATCTATTTTTCACTGACGACCTTACCCTAATTTCTAATGCAACTCCTTCTTCCATCCAAACTATATCTCATTGCATGAAAAATTTTTGCCAACTCTCGGGCCAGCGCATTAACTCTACTAAATCTAAGGTTTTTTACTATAAACATTGTCCTATAAATGTTAAAGCCATCATCCATGATTGTTTTAATATTCAAGAGTCTATGCAATTTGGAAATATCTTTGTTTTTCCATACTCAACAAACAGCCAACAACAAGAGATTTTCACTATATTCTTGATAACATGCGCAAGAAGCTTGCCCACTGGAAAACAAAATTCCTCTCTCCCTTCGGTCGGTTAATTCTTGATAAATCCTCACTAAACGCTATACCCCTTATACAATTACAAATTTTAAGCTCCCCAGAGTAATCCATAAATCCATTAATAAAATCTAACATGACTTCTTATGGGGCTCCACCACGGAGAAACGTAAATTGCACCTCATTTCTTGGGATAGAATCACTACTCCCAATGCCCAAGGTGGATTAGGCCTCACTGATGCGTACTCTAAATATATATCTTTACTTACTAGTCTTTCTTAGTGTCTCTTTAATAATTTTCTTCCCTTTGGGAATCTTCTCTCTTTCATAAGTATAACCATACCCGCCCTCGATCCCCTTCTTTATTTATTTGGAAAAATATTCTCTTAGGTGGCAAAATTTGTCCTCCCCTTATAGGTTGGAAGCCAGGCTCTGGGAAGGCTATTCATGCCTTGTTGGATAAATAAATCCCTAATACCCCATCCTTTAGAAGTATGATCCAGGGACCGCTAAATTAGGATGAAACCAACCTCAGACTTGTGGATATCTGGGAGGTAGATCATTGGGATTGGACCAAACTCTCATTCCAATTGCCCGATTCCGCTATGTAAAACACTACAT